>CABFOQ010003077.1:0-23419 GCA_900660455.1 Gephyroberyx darwinii | reverse complement strand
CAAGCATGACCGCTTCCAAGTCAAGCACGGGCTATCTGATAACAGTGTCACCAAATCTTTTCAGTGTTGAAACCTTTCACTTAGCACAGAAAGTCACTTGGAAATGTCAAGTAGAATGTCTGATTCATTTAGTCTATATTTTTCATGTCCCCCACCAACTGGGTTTGGGGATCCATAGAGTCTCGCATTATGGGTTATGATAACCTGCTGAAAATTTCAACTGCAAGTAGGTCTCAGGGAAACATTTCTAACAGATGTTTATCAAAATAGGGTAAACTGATTGCCTTCTTTACAACTGAACTCAGATGTGAGAAAGCCCTTCATTCTCTGATCTGTGGTCCATAATGCTGATGACACTGACAATGGAAGTACAGCAAGGAGTAAACAGTTTCTAAGATGTCGTTAGACTTTGTCCATTCATTTGGTTATTGACACAGAAACCTAGCATGGGCACTCTCAGTCCCGGTGGTGTAGTTTACACCCATAAAAATCAAGACTAGGTGTCACTAGTGATATCTGGGCCATTCTGGTATATGGTAGACTATTTTTATTTCTCATTCTCATTCTCAGCAGACATAGTTTAGCTAATGCACTTAGGTAGTGGAAAATACTCCACATACATGCATACGCACACACATCAAATGTTTGCATGTTCAGAAGACTTTACACAAACATAAATGTATTTTTACATTTACAAAAAATCTTAGGGCCATTTTATGGGCCTACATAAAATTGGCTGGACCAAACTCACATGCACAATTGCTCTTCTGGCAAAAATCAAATGTGAGGAAAAGCACACAATATACCAAATCTCATATGAAGTGCCAAACTGACATTGCGCACCAGGGATAGATTATTATCCTGTGTTTACCATATAAGCAACCATAGGTGGGTGGATTCATCATTGCGGGGGGTTGTTTTAGATTAATTAGGCCTACTACGACAAAACCCTGAAAAAAACAAAAGAGAGAGACAGGTGAACGGAGTTTCTCGACACTGAGACAACTTAAAACTTAAAGGACCACAATGGCTGACACAAGAGTCTCCGATTTAGGTCCTGCTCTCTCTCATAGTCCGACTCAACTCTCCTAGGACACTCTTTGGACATACAAACACATAGTTAAAAGCCCTGACTGCAATCGGCCTTAATTGGCCACACCTGGTGCTGCATACAGGAAGAACCAGCCCACTAGCTCAATTCTCTCCTGCATCCAGCCTACGCCTCACCCACACCCTCCACACTCATCTCATTATCATCATATCCTTATAATACTGTGATCACTGATTGTTCCTACTGACTTATTGATGTTTTTTTGCACGTACTTCATCTCATTATATTGTTATTTGTAGCTGTCTTGTTCAGAACTATACGACTATCTTACAAGCATTAGTCATGTTATTCTTCTAAGAATGTTTTTTTTCTTCTTTATATTGAGACAGTGCTCGGCAATCAGCTGTCTTATTCAGGCCTACACTAGTACCATGCAGTGATTCATTTTCAAGTTAGACAATTGTTAAACAATCTGCGTCATGCCTATGGCATCCATGTGATTCAATGCAAATAAATGCTTTTCTTATAATGTGTGGCCCCTGGCTTACTTTACTAAGATCAATGCGGCCCTTGGGACAAAAAGGTATGGTCTTGTTTTATTTTATACATTAATGCTAAGATCCATTTGCTTTTGCATCGTTGGTCATTTGTGTATAATGGTCACTTGTGTCGGTTATCTGCTGAGGTTGGCGCTTTCCTGAGATGTGATATCAGTGTGATATATGCTGCTCATTGTATGCATTGCGCTGCTGCGCTGCTGGAGCTTGCGATGTAAGGGTTCATAATGGCTAGTAGTGGCTCAGCTGAGGGATATTATGGTGTCTATGCTTAGGCCAATATGACTGTTGTGACAATATGCTGTGTTGGTGCTGATTTTGGTTTTGCTTGGTGGTGGTGGCAGAGTTGTTGTGAGAGTTTATTGTCATATCCTGCTATAACATTTCCAAAGCTCAACATGCAGACTATCAAGACAGATAAGGTGTGATGTTATGTAGTTATGACTAGTTTGGTTGTCTCAACCTTGCAAAGCCTAAAATCGCCTATGCTGACAACATTGAAAAGGTAGATATGGTCTACCCTGTCAAAGGCCTTCTCCTGGTCCAGGAAGATGGTGCCGATGTCCAAATTACAGGCAATCCAGCATGTCCCACATCAGAAACAAATTGTTCAACATTGGGTGCCAGGCACAACTTAGAACTGATCCTGGTGGACCACACACTGAACATGTTAGTTAAGACTGTCAGCAAGGCATTTGACAAGGTTATTATCCAACAACAGCAGAGCTACAGGCATCCAGTTCTTTTTGTCACTCAACTACCCCATCTCTCCCGCCTCAATACATTCATCTCTTCTCAATCTTTTCTCCATACCCTAATTTCCACTTAACCCCACACCAACACTATTGCCTGTACCTACCTCATCCCCAGCCAAGGGAGGGCGGGCTGGGTCTGGTGCCCCCTGAACCCATTTCCCCTGTCATTCCTATCACTGGCCCAGGTTCTCCTCCCTGCTCCCCAACCCCCTCACTCCTGCCTGCTCCTACACCCTCCCCAATATCTACCAGTTCCTTTTGCCTACCCTCCACCCCCTTATCCAATCCCCCAGTGCCCTAATCCTCCTGCCATCCCTCCTCATCTTCCCTCACTTCTTCTCCTTCCTGCTTCCCCCTAGACTGTCACTCTCCCCCACCCTACTGTATGCTGTCTAGCCCTCTGGGTTTCTCTCTATGCCCGTCTTGAATGTGGACAGGCAAACCTCTTGTCTAATATTCCCTCATTCACAACAGCGCAAACTAACTATCTGCTAGCAAACATGGCATAGGAGTAGTTCACTAGCCAAAAACCTCTGTCTGGTAGCCAGAGTAGATGAGCAGTGTGAAACTGCCAGGGGTGTAAAAAAAAATACCCAGAAATTGTACTTAAGTTAAAGTATGGGTAGTGGTTCAAAATCATACTCAATTACAAGTCAAAGTATCTAGCTAAAAATACATTGAGTAAAAGTCCCCATGGGGAAATGGGGGCCATAGGGAAAGTTTCTAAAGTGTTAATGGACTGGAATGAACACATATGCTAGAAGAGGTTAGTACAGCCACATCTTGAGTCCATTCTCTTCACATGCCGATTTCCCAGAAATACACTGTAGAACCGTAGATGGTCATATTATATCACCACGGGCGCATGTACAATCACAGTAAGTACAGCCTATTTTCATGTGATTTTACCTCTGTGTAGTGCATTTTTTAACACAGGGATGGTTGCTGGACCACACTTAGAAATACACTTCTGGTGTGAACAACCCTGCTTCTGGTGTGAACCAAGGCTGAGAGGCTATACTGGCAAGACTCCAAACAAAGAAACTCCCCTCCCCGCTCCTGACCTAAACTATACTAACTAAACAACTTATACCAATTAAATATAACCTAACACCACACTGTTCAATGAGGGGGAAAAAGTGGAGGAAAAGTAAAAGACACACACACCTCTCACAAGCAGACCGGAAGTCCCGTAACCTTCTCCTACAGAACATTTGCATGACATTGACATTGACACTGACCTTTTCGCTCTTTGTTTATCATGTTTTTCATGCAGACAGCAAATGAGGATGACAGGAGGAGAAGGCAAAGATAGGGAAAGAGAAAGACCGGAAAAAAAAGAGTAGATGTATAGGAGCAAGTGAGAGAGAGAGAGAGAGAGAGCAACATAGATATAAAGAAGAACAGAGACATAAGAGAGAGAGCAATGGAGATAGAGGAGAGAGAAAGAACAGTGGAAATAGATGAGTGAGAGAGACAGAGAGAGACTGAAGGCTGTAATTTTCCCATCCACTGAGTCCATAAATTAGATAATATTAACTAGCCAGCTAACTGGCTAGAGCTTTGCTTTATGCTGTCTGTACTCAGACTGCATAGAAGGAATACTATAAGCATCCATCTCTTTGACCTGTTTTACCCTACATGGAGAGGAGAGAGGACAGATAGGACACAAACAATACATAGAGATACATTGAATGAATGTCTTTTCCTGCCACCGATGGTTCCTTTGTTGCATACCCAAGGGCAAAATAGACCGGAAGGGCACTGTATATAAAAACAGGCATTGTGTTGCAAAAGGCAAAGAGATAGAATGGCTTAATTGAATATGAACTACTGTATGAGCGGAGGCATGAATCTTAAGTACTTTTTAGTTTCCATGCCATTTAACTATTACTAAATGCTTATGCTTGGTGCATTACTTCTTCAAGGTAAACAAACTTCATTTTTCTGTCTAAGAGGTGTGGGAGCTGTCTTGGGTTTGTGTGTGTGTGTGTGTGAGAGAGAGAGAGAGAGCGAGAGAGACAGAAAGCGAGAAAGAGAGACAGAAACAGACGGACCAATGGGCAGACACAAAGAAGCGCAGACAGACGGGCAGACAAGGAGCAAGTGCCAGAGAAAGAGACAGAAGGAATTAGTGTGTGTGTTGAGGTGTGACTGCCCTGCTCTACTTGACTAATGAGCTGGTGTTAACTCAGAGGAAGTCAGAGCTCATTCTGGCTACGCTTGACCCCAGTGCTAACGCTAACGCTGTGTGACAGCTACATACACACTGACTGCCACTATCAACCCCAACTCTATTCATTAACTCCCAGGGACTCAGTGTGGGTATGTGTCTGTGTGTGTATGGATGTGTGTATGTGCACTGAAAAATGTCCAAGTCATTTTTATCTTGTATTGAATCTGAATATCTTATTTTTCTTAAATCAAATGAAAAATCTGCCAGTGGGGTGACATAATTTCACTTGTTTCTAATGAAAACCAACTTCTCTAGAATTTTCCAGAATCAAGTGATTTTATCTTGATACTAGTGAAGATATGATCTCTTGATTCTGGAAAATAAGTGAAATTATCCTACCCCACTTCCCTTGCTTCAAGAAAAGTACAATTCTAGGACTCAATACTAGATAAAATGACTTGTTAAGATGCTTTTTCACTGTGTGTATGTGTATGTCCATGCATGATTGTGTGAATATGAGTGTGCACATGTGTGTGAGTGCCTACGCATGATGTACGTGCTTGTAATTTGTGCCCTCATGTGTGATGGAGCTACACTGAGGGTAGAAGACAAGAGCGTAAAAGAAGGCAGTAAACAACAAAGCTAAGCAATAAAATCCAGAAATCCTTGAGATTCTTACTCATAAGATGTGATTAGGATGTGTTGACATCTGAACAGTTCACAGTTTTCAATGCCTGAATTCACATTGGAAATACATCATGGCTATGACTATTACTTTGACAAAATGATTTAAGACAGGCTGCTAACTAATGTCAGTGTGAAAACAGGTAGAGATATTGACAACTTTATGAGTACAGAGGCAGGCTGGCAACAGACATCCAGTCAATCACATCCATATATATATATACACATCCATATTGTGGGAAGACTGAAGATGGCAAGACAATCAGACAACACAGTGGAAATGTCAATGGAAAACCCCATAGGATACTTTGACTATGAATAAATGTAAGGGAAGTGGGAAAAACTGGGTGTTTGAGGGTGAAGATGCTTCACAGTGGCAATCCAGGGCCAGAAGGTTAGTGTTTTAAGCCTTGAGAAGCCCAGGGGTAGTAGAGGGTGACAGCAGAAGGATGGTTCACGCTGGTTACAAGGTGTCATTTAATATGTAGAAGAAATTCAGCAGAAAACATAAGGTAAATGGTACAGGGAGTGAGTGTGGTACTTTGCTGTGAGTCCCTAGTCGTGGATACCCTGGTGTGGTTGTAGGCGGTCCTTTGTAATGACTCAAGCTGGGATTGCTGTCAAGTGTGTGACCTGATAAGCCACCAGCCATGGCCAATGTGGCGGCTCCTCCATTCACTCGTGTACAGTGAGCTTCTTTGTTTTAGTGTGTGCTGTGTGGTGTGAGGCACTGCCACAATGCATGTTTGCAAGTCAGGCAGCCAGACTGATTGATAGAGAGAGGGAGATAGAAACTGAGACAAATAGACAGAAAGGCATTCATACAGCCAGTCAGTTTGATGATGACTTGTGTCATAACTTTTCCCATATGGTTTGTCTCTGTCTCTCTCGTCTATATCATGGGACAGCTGTGTGGGAGCAGGGGATACATAACTACCAGGCTTTACATATGGGAGCTGTCTGTCCCAGCTACCCCTTGGCACATCAAAGCAACACAACAGAATGTACTGAATCATCTTTCCACTGTTGAAGAGACAGACAGTAAAGACTTGAAAAGACGTGGAAAAAAGATCACTAGATGGACTGTTGAGTGGATGAATAGATGAAGTGGATGGATAGATTCATAGATGGATCGATGAATGATTGGTGGGCAGATAGAAAATGGATAAAATGAAGATGGAAAATAGCCAGGATTACTACTGCAGATCAACAGAGACAAATAAATCTATATTACACCTTCATTCTCATACAAACCTAAACAATTTTTCCATTCCCTTGCCTTCCATCCATCTTTCCTTCCTCTTTCCACTGCACCTGTCCCAACACACAACTGCTTATGCATATTTATTCATAACTGCCCTGCCAATCAAATAGCTGCCATGCAAAGTTCAGTACCAGTGAAATACCGCAAATGTCCCAACATCCAACATCTCAAGGCGGCATTTGCATGAAGCCAGAAATAAGCCCTGGTGTCAACACATGTCTGGTTGGTGA
This sequence comes from Gephyroberyx darwinii, assembly GCA_900660455.1. Taxonomy (NCBI): domain Eukaryota; kingdom Metazoa; phylum Chordata; class Actinopteri; order Trachichthyiformes; family Trachichthyidae; genus Gephyroberyx; species Gephyroberyx darwinii. Next base: position 16,702 of record CABFOQ010003077.1, on the reverse strand, counting down.
CACACTGCTCACTTTGGGAAATGACATTCATTTTATTTGGGACTTTGATGGCAAATACTTGAAGTCCATTTTAGATGAATATATTTCAAGCGTGTAGATAGTGTGAGTTTTTTATTGAGAAATTAAATAGATATGTGCGTCAGAGTCAGTTAAAGCTCAAATAATATTGTTGACCTGTAACACAAAACGAGTATGTATGAATGACCCACATTTGTGACAAAGAATTATTATATACATTATATCAATTTCTGGGGACAAAAAATGTTGATTTCCCTACAGATGTTCCAATACAATATTAATAGATTTGCTTCAACCCAGGGTCCCATAACATTATGTGCTGTCAAGTGGAGGGAAAAAGATACATGGTTCTGGGAGGACAGATACGATTCATTTCTCAGAGGTTTGTTTGACATGGCTGTACACTCATAGAACTTTTTACTTTTGCTACTGTTGCTTACTTTTTATCAAGGTGATAATGGCTCCCCAATGTGTGATATGATGGTTGGTGGTTGGTGTCACGTGTACATGTATGTGTGTGAGCGCACGCACGTCTGCATGCATATGTGTAAGCTGAGTCTGAGTGAATGATGCATGTCTGTACATGTCCACATGCCACTATGGCTACTCTGCTATACAACTGTGCTGAGAATACAATGGCTGATTTAGCTGCCATGTACACCAGCCTGGGCCATACCTTCACTTGATGTCACAGCTCCTCTCTATAGCAATTTTGCACATTAGATCTGAATTCAGCTGTGTCCACAAAATGGTACTGGAGGGTTAGCCTGTAAACCTTATGACACTCACACAATGTGTTGCCATCAACTCAATTTGTTCTGTTATATGGTGCTGTTGTCCTTCACACTGTAAATTGTTCTTGTGAGAGTGAGGAATCTGCTGCCTCAACTCTCATGTGAACAGCCACTACACATTCACTGGATACACACTATTTGTAGTTGAATTGTTATTATGGCTTGATTTGATATTCTCATTTTGATGTGTTTCTACAGGAAAAGGACCCATTTCAGTTGAACAATTTGGTTATTCAGATTGATAGTACTTTATTTATTTTGTACATGGTTTTGGTTTGTTTTAATATTGTTTACCTTTGAGGTCCACTTCCTGATTGAGGCCAGGCTTAGTGGCAGTGTCATCACCCTAGCACGCAATGTGAGGATGCTGCTGATTGGTCTCATTGGATTTTACCACGTGGGCTGAATTGGGAGGGGGGGTTGGAATAGGTTTGTTTATGTCATTTATTTTCTTTTGTGTTCCTATCATGGTTGTGTATTTCATGTTGACTTTGTGAAAGAGACTGTGAGGCCAGGAGAAGCCAGGCCAATATATATATGATATATTAAATGTTATTTGCCTATTAATTAAGACTCCCCTGCAGCTAATGATAATGGGGTCTTCTACACATTATTACAGCCTAGGACTTGAACAATGGCAGGGCTTTTTACTGGTGGTAGGGGGACCCTTAACATCTCTGGTCGGGTATGTTCATGCTCTACCATTTTGTTTCACTGATGTCATTTTTTTGTGTCACACTGTGGTTGCCTGTGCAGCTATAAAAAAGTAAAAGAAGAGTGCTCTAACACATGTTTTGATGCTGCCTTTTTCTACGCACCACCACTTCTAGAAGAGCAGGTACCATCCCTGATAGTAGGTTCTTACATGCTAACCCTACAGTTCTCTGTAACTGTGAGGAAACAGAGATAAACACTGAGAGCTGAGGGTTGAATCTGTGTGTGTTTTTTGTGCACACAGCCACATTGATATATGTAAATGCACACATATTGCATTTACGTGTGTGTGTGTGCAAACATTTGTTGCACCTGTGCATATGTATGTGTGTGTCTGTGTGAGTGTATACACATGCAACACACCCCAATCCCTGCTGTGCACTAGTCACTCTGTCCTGTTTGTGTGGATGTGTCCAGGGTTTGATCAGCTTCCCTCACATAACCACACTAAATGAAATGAATTAGGCATCTATTGAATGTACTGAACCAGATCATATTCATTTAACGCAACGATTTCATGTTTCTGTTGCGAACATGATTACGTTGGGCTGAATTCAGTCGAACCGCAGATAAAGCAAATGGAAATGACTCAATCATATTTCCAGTAAACTCTTCCAATGGAGTGGAACCTTGACTTGAAGGTGGTTATCAAAGAGATTATCGGTTGGAGGGATGAAGGTAGGTGTGACATAATCAAGCTGGCACACAGAAGGTAAGCATGGTTTTCATAAATCTGTAAACATCCATCAAGCTGTGAGCGGATACTGAGATGGAGTGTAACCAGAACAAAATATTCTGTGTTATTTTTCTAATAAAAAGTCTATAGCTAACCAAACACATCTTACAGGACGTCATTCAGTTAAAATATAACTATAACTAAAATATAACTACAGTACTTGTACTTGACTTCCTTCAGGCTGGTTATTTGTAATTCATGTTATCCATAAGCTAATCAAAAATCAACTAATGATTACTCTATAGTATTTTCCCTTGCAATATGAAACTGTCGACTCAAATTGCATATCATTTCAGTATTTTCATGTGTAAGAAAAATTCAGCATTAAATGAGTAAACTGTTTTACTCATTCTTGCAGATTAACATAGTGCTCCACTTTCATTTGCTTCATACTCCAAGGCTCTCAGTTGATGATGAGTAAAAGTATACCAGCTTTTTTATTTACCCCCGTTTTATTACTCTTAACTGTCAAGTAATAATATTCTACGAGTTTTGTTGCACATTCATTTTAGTTATTCTCTGATGTTTAGGCTTTAGGTTTTCTAATTTTTTTCCAGTGAGTGTGACTGTAAATGTAGCAATGTAACGGCTACACAGTAGTCAGATCAAATAGGTCCTAACTATTGAGGCATAATAAGATGAAGCATCGTCATTAGATAATTCTGTTGAGGATAGATAGGATGTCAATAAGGCATGTGATTATAAAGATTATGATCCTGATACCACAAAGATATTTCCAAGGTGAAATTGACTTTTTGACGCTTGAGCATTGAGATGAAAAGTGCAGTCCTGTCCATAATATAGTCTGAAAGTCTGGAGAAAACAAGAAGGGAACTCCTTTCTTGTGTGTAGAAACAGATCAACAGGGAAAGAGCTAAAATGGACATGACCTTTTGTAGAGGAGGAGGTATGAGCTGGTTAGTGGCTCACCCAGGATTACAGACTTGGGCAAAACGGGATGGACGGCACTGTGATGTGATCATGGTAGTCAAATTGTGTGGATGGGCAAGTGTTAGAAAATTGTGTGCATGTGAGAGAGGCACATGCATCAGTTCTTTTTTATTAAGAGTTTGAATTATCTCATGTGGTTATGTTGTCCAAACTGTGCTTACAGATAAATATGTTCAAACGGATTAATGACCATCTCTCCGCAGTCCACATTTCTCTCGCAGCTTGTACTGTTAGTAGAGAGCAGGGCAAGCTGAGACCAGGACAGCAAGGCATCCATCCATCTATTTTAGTGCTACTTAGACTCATGGTGGTAATAGGGCAGGCAGAGCAACCGAGATGTCCTTTTCCCAGACATCTTCCTCCAACTCCTACTAGGAGATCCCAAAGTACTTCCAGGCCAGCTGGTAGATGTGGTCCCTCCATCATGTCCTATGTCTGCCCTGGGGTCTCCTCCCAGTGCTTGGTATCTTTACCAGGTGTCTAAACCTTCATGTGGCTCTTATCACTGCAGAGGAGCAGCAGTTTGACTCAGAGGCCATCCCAGGTAGCTGAGCTCCTTTTACTTTTGATTGGTTTCCACAGTTTCTAAAATACAAAATATCTAAAATAAATCTAAAATACAGTGTCAAACCTAGCTTAAAATGAACTGCCACCGAGGCAACAAAGAAATCCCAAATAAGAAGACATGGGTGTGATGATCAACTTTGTAAAATGACATGTTTTGATGGATTATTTCGTGGTGGAGGATACAATTCCTTCCTGTGGCTGTCAGGTGATTGGCAGTAAGCACAGCGTGACATAATATGCACACTGAACACTCAACCCGGGCACAATGAAATAAGAAAAACTGACAAAAAAAATGAAAGCTTAATGTTTAATGTGATTAATTATATAGCAGAAGCAATCTTTAAGTCTGTGGAAGTGCAAGTTTTTCGTATTGTACAAAAATGAGTGGTGCATATGACTTCTTCTGAAGGTAGGAAAACAAAAGCTGATATCACCAACTATGCTGAATGTGTGCAGACATCACCAGGAATAATGGAAAGGAGGGGCCAACCCTGATGATTGGCACAAACCTAAAAAAAACCACACATACGCACACACCGGTATTATCCTATTAAATGCAATTATATCAGGTACATGTGAAACAAGGACACAGTGTTTAAAGAGACATTTTTAAATTGTGTTCACATTTCTATCCAGCAAATCCAAAGGTGATTTTTCTGTGCACCAGCCAGCACCCAGGAGATCACAGAGCTGGAGATCACTGAAGGATCACCAAACTGGGGCTCAGCGCTCCACAGCTCAGCCTGTCCAGGATCAGCTAATCCCCGGGGTTCTTGTGTACACACACACCAAATCAGTAGACACACAGAGGTGCACACTATCTGGAACACACACACAACCTTGTGCCGCATCATGCATGCATGCAAACACAGGCACACAAACATGTTCACACGTGGGAACACACTGCACTCGCGGCAAGGCAGAGGGCAGAGATGTGTCATGGGGTGCCAGCCCAAATTACACTTACTTCAGAGAGGAGAGACACTTTAATGGGTGTTTCTGTCCACTTTCTTCATTGACTTCCATAGTGAAATGAAAGAAAAAGCGCACAGATTGTACACTTTCTGTACTTTCATAAGAGTATTTTTTCCACTGAAAGCCGAGCACTCAAATCAGAATGTCATCCATAATTACACATACATTTCACACTGCGCTACAACGCAGAATACATCCTACACACTAAAAGCATTTAATTAGGAAAAAAAACAAGTATTCCAGAAATGAGAGGCTGTAACTGAAAAAAACAGGATCACACAGTCTCCTCTATGGGCAGACCTTGTTGAACAGTTGCTTGTAGTTTACTATTGAATAAAAGTAGAGAGCCTGTTCGTACACAGTCAAAACAGGCTTAAGTGTTGTAAAGGGACCTACACAACCAGTGTGTAACCTGAGTAAGGATCATTGCTCTTACTAATCACCACTTACTAACATAAAGATACCACAAATAACCACAAGTACCACACAGGGCCATAAAGAACCACAAAGTACCACAAAAGCTGTATATGTTTTGTGACTGTATCAGTCTCAGCCAGCTTCTTAGCAAACTCTTCTTTTGTTCTTCTAAACTGAAGAGGATGCTTCTTGGTACTTTGTGATTCTTTGCGTCCATGCTTTGTGTTATGCAGACCAATGAATACACAAAGCAATGCAGATGCATATGAAGATAGACTTCAGTATCATCTTGTTCCATGAGTTTTGTGAGAAGTTGGTGCGCCTGTTGGTGGGGCTCTGGCAGCGCTGTCCACTGTGCCTAACTGATATGTGCCTGGAGCAGGTCTTCAGTGGCATGGGTCAAACCCTTGTGCTGAAGCACGTACTTGAAGCCTCCCTAAAGCAACATCGCCCATGGTGGCCACACCGAAGAGTAAAAAGGGAAAAGCAAAAGAAAGAGAGCACAGCCCTGTTAGATGTGGTGTTCTACTTGTGTTGCTGGTTACTGCTTCTGTGTGGTGTTGGGGAAACATCAGCTGGGCAACACACCAGACAACACAGCAAATAGGGTGCAAACATGCTCCAGAGGGGAGCTTATTAGACCAACATGGAGGCAGTGATGGGAAAAAGTGGTGTATAGTGGATGGCATCGGTGCTCCAGGGTCTAGTGAGGTTAAATTCAAAGGTGGGTTCGGGTGGAGGGCAAAGGGAGTGTGTCTGGCAGTCATCAGGGTAGAGTGGTAGACAGTCAGTTGCCACCTTCATTTACAGGCAGAGAGAGAATAGCATAAGCTCTGGGGACAAGCTGAAGTCACACTGACCCACATCTGTGAGCCAAACAAGATTTTTCTTATAGAGCTGCTGACGAGCTGAGATTGACATCAGGCGTTACGGTTGACAAGCTCCAGCTGTAGGCAATTGTCTCCCTGATGTCTTCTCTCTCTGTATTTTGGGCTTGTGGTGCTGTGGGGTAATGCTCAATGTATTGCCTGGGGGCACAGCCAGCAGGCCATGGGTTGGGAAAGCAAAGGTCCCTCGCAGGACCTTTCAGGACCAGTCAACTCTCCTGATTGGCTTTTGAGGTGTCCAGAACACTCAGATATGAAAGGCTGAGGTTAGATTGACATGAAATGTCAAATGAAGCAGTTTTCCTAACGTGTTAATGATGATAATGATAATGGTTTTGCGTTGGATCAGCAGGTTAGATTGGCAGGGTATTTCATAAAAGAATAGATGATATGAATACAATTTAGTTTGAGTTTAAACATTTTAATCCATCCAGACTAAAAGTCACCATCTTGCTTTCTATCATTTGAGGCTAGGATAAAACCCCTCAATGAAATCCAGACAAAGAATTGACACACATAGACCATTTTAGTACTTATTTTATCATCCATTCTCTTACTTTGAAGAACCAAAACGCCAACCAAATCCTAATTTATGCTCAGTTGACTTTCAGTGGAGACCTGCTCTCTCCTGGGCTCTGAAGTCGTAAGATGGCGCCTTGGTTTGTGAATGTGTGTATTAAAGGCATGCACTAATTTTGTGCACAAATGTGCCTTTTGTGTGTGTTAACGTGTATGTTTGTGTATCCAAGTGTTTGAATGTCTGAATGTGAACATCTGTGTGTGTGTGTGTGTGTGCGTGTTTTGGTGTGTGTTTGAATAAATGTGTGCATGTGAATGTGTGTGTGTGTTTGTCTGAATCTGAACCTCAGTGATTTGATCTTTTAGAGCTGGTATTTAAATGCCACTCCAGGCTCTGGGCTCAGAGCAGCGCTGTAGATACCAAAACAACACTTGAGAGTTTCCTCCAATCTCTAAGATGCAAAAAAAACTTCAGCCTGCGGGAATGCAGAATCACCACAGAGAGCCCACAGTGTAACATTTTATATGATGGTTAGCGACAGATGTTCTCAGCTAATGCTCTAGATTTGAATCATTATTGTTGTCTTCTGTAAGAGAGTGGAATTACTCTGGGGACATAGACATGCAGCTTTAATTGAAACATATTTTAATGTGCACTCTCAACTAGAAAGAGACTCTATTCTGTTTTTCCCTTTACAAAATACTTTTCACTCCAGAGGGCCGACTGCCTGACACATAAACGCAGAATGAAACACCTACAAAGTGATAAAAAACATTTTTTTTCTTATACTTGCTGGCTGTTTTGGTTGGGAAGATATTACTACCCACATTAATCTGTTTTATGTTTGTTTGTTTGTGTGTTTGTTTGTTATCCCAGACAGTTGATGAATATTGTGTTCATAAAAGGCCTAATTAGGCTAACAAATTCACATGGGTTGAGTTAATCTACAGTAGTTCCAACATATTGAACATAACAACTGTGAACAAGCTACATGGACTGTAGAAAGAAAGAGAGAGATGCCGAGACAGCGATAATATTCCTTGTACATTTTAGAAAGAAGAAGTGATATCTACTTGATAGCTTCCAGTTTCCTGTGATCTTTGGAAGTGATCTTGGATTTTGCTATTCTTGGAAAACGTGTAAACTGGCTTTGAGATGAAGAGGGAAAGATGGAGGGCAATAGGTCACTGGTTCAAGCCCCCACACAAACTATGTCTGTCATTATCAAAGTGCCCCTGGGCAGGCTACGTCAAACAAACTGGTACACAACATCAATAGCCTTGTGGTTTGAGTGCTTTCCTACAGCTTCCATTTGAGATTACTGAGATTGGAAAAATTGGATTTCTTAGTGTCTTTCTTAATCCAAGTGAAGGAACTAACTACTCACTTCCCAATGCCTAAGGGGAACATATAAGAGATCTATGAACACACAATAGTCTTGTGCCTTGTGTCCTTTACTCATGAGAGGTAAGTATGATTGTGTGTGTGTGTGTGTGTGTGTGTGTGTGCGTGCGTGTGTGTGTGTTCTCTCCTTTGCCCCTAGTTAGCAGGATTACAAATATTGGCATGTTCATTCAATCTATTATTGGCTCCCCCCTCTTTTTCCCTCTCTCGCTCTCTCTCTCACATCCTCCCTAACCCATTGTCTCTCTCTCTGTCTGTTTCTTTCTTATTCCTCTCCCTGAGGAGGACACAGCAAGAAGTTGCAATGCACCCTGGGACAGGTGCGGATTAAGACAGCCGCTCCTCTCTCTGTATGGCAGCTGATAAAACTGTGTGTGTATGTGTGTGAGCAAGCATGTTTGTGTGTGCATGTGTGCATGTGTGCATGTGTATGTGTGTGTTTGCATGCATGCTGATTGAGAATCACCTTGTGGATTATAAACATGGATTACATGGACATTTACATGTTTTACATGGAATATGAATGTTTGTGTAAACCCATATGAGTTTCACTGTAACATGGCAACGGTTGTTACTTGATATGACCAATATTTGTGATATGATTTAATATCTTCTCTCTGTGTCTTGGTATCTCTGTATCTCTATCTCTCCATCTGTTTCTATCGCTAACAGTCTTTTTCCCTCAGTTGTGCACAGTCACAAACACATGCATATGGCCTACACAGACACTGATCAGACAACTCTCAAAGTAACTCAGCGCCTCTTTTATCTCCAGCTCTCTCTCTTCTGTCCTCCCCCATCCCTCTATCCCTCCCATTGCCCCTGTGCCTGCTGTTCACTCAGGTGTGATTGATGGAGGGGTGCATCCATGCCTTCCTCCGCCACTCAGTGCTCCTCCGTCCCCGAAGCCCCTCCATCCTTCTCTCTTACCTGCCGTCACCAGATGGCCCGCCACCTGCCTTCAGCAGTCAACAAAGGCTGCAATTACCCCTCCTGTCCAACAAAAGCACAGTCACACATCGACAAATGAGCACGCGCACACACACTTACACACACATACACGACACATGCAAGTAAACCCTCATGAACACAGAAAACTACAGGAAGTGTAGACACAAATACACACATTATTGAGCATGCAAAGACTGGAATATACTGTACATGCAATCAATAAACCCATGAACAAAACCTCTCTCTCTCTCACACACACACACACACATTCACAAGCATGCACATACTTTCATTTTGTTTTCAGTATCAACATCAATAATTAATACTGATTCCGATGATCAGTTTGTTGCGGCATGCATTTTGAACTGCGATCTATTTGTGTAAGATGAATCCCTTTTCCCAGCTATGTTATTTATGATCAGAAGGGATTGACCTGGCTTGAGTTCTGACGCTAATCGCTGCCTGTTTGTTTAGACAAACAAACCCCAAGTACCCGCGCCCCCTCTTCCATCTGTTCAGTATCATTCAGAAAAAGAATACAGGCAAATTGAGGAGACGCACACATAAATACACACACTATTACTATTACACCAGTCTTGTAAGATGACACACGCATGCACACACTTGCACACACACAAAGGAAGGACTTAAACCATGCTTCTGCTTCAATTTCCAGAGAAATCCTGATTGACACCAAATATGATTAAAACTTGAATGCATAGCATCATTATAGATCATGAGAAAACTGTCACGCTTATATTTGCCTTGGGAGTTTTGCATTTTGAGAACAAGGCCGTCAAATCACGTGTGCACTCTCATACTCAAGCTTATATGCATCTGCATACAAGTACACACATACATAGGTACACATTTACACATACATACACACACGCACACACACCTACACAGTGAGTTAATGATGGGTAGAGGAAGCAAAGTTTGTTCGAACTGCAAGCCTCTGTCTTTATGTGTTAATGATGGTTATTATACTGTCATACTGTGACTCTCACTATGCTTCACGTTACTGACAGCAAGATATCTTTCTCTATACACCATAATTATACATGTGATTGATGATGCATGTGTGCGTGCATGTGTGCGTGTGTGCGTGCATGCGTGAGTGTGTGTGTGTGTTATTACGTGGCTCCCTATTGCTACTGATAATTACAGTGATGACTGACAGCTGTGATAAACAGAATCGCTGTGACACCTACCATGCTCTGTTGCCCCAGGCTACTAGAAATCAAGCAGGAAATGCAAAAAAAGGAACTGATTCTAAATTAAGATTCCTGGTATTTTTTCTCCTTGACTTTCATTATTGACTGCATGGAAATGAGAAACAAAAGCTGCGCGACCATTGTGCAATATGATATGTGTAAACTATACCATCTCTTTGCCTCACACAGATGAATATAAGCTCACCTTCTTTCTTTTCCTGTCCTCTCTGTCTCTGAAAAGTTTGGTATTTCACGTTTGGTATTTCACGACAGGGGCACTATATGCCCTCTGAACCCAAAATGCCCTCTGTGCTAAGTCAAGTGAAATGGACTGGCAACCTGTACAGGGTGTTTCCCTGCCTTACATCAAATGTATGCTGGGATAGCCTCTAACCCCCACTCTCCCTGAATAGGCTGTGTGAATGAATGAATTATTATGACTTATCTAAAAGCAGGGTTTACAAAGTGCTTTACAGGAAGACACTAAAACAAGAATAGTAAAATACTGTTGAGTCCGATGTCATAGAGACAGCTCCACTGTTGTTCAGCACCATGGAGAGCACCCCCTCTCACACGAGACACAACTAGGCAGAGTGTGAAAGGGGCGACACCTTGCCTTCCTGGTGTTGCAGAGGTGGAAATGAGAAAGCTGATGCATATAAGCAATTATGGAATATATGGAGCAAATTAAACAAAATATTTTTTGGGAGTCACACAAATCATGTTTTCTGCACAGCAGAACAACTCACGTGCAAATCTGAAAAAACAATTGTGCACAGCAAACAAAATTTGCACGCATCTCAAAATATGCATTTGTCGATATGCATGCACATGTGCATCTCAGGTTGTGGGCAAACAAAAATAATTCATTAATAAATCATTTTGGCACCATCATGCAATAGGTTGTATGTTAGAGGTAGACATACACAGAAACACAATGCACAATGGCACAACCAAAGATAATCAGTTGGCAGACTTAGGAAGAATTGTGAAGGTGAACTAAATACGTTTTCGAGGCAAAATGTTATTTAAATGTTTGGAGAGAGGAACTGCAACACAGAGAACAAATATGAGTGCTGATGAGAGTGGTATGCAGAGACAATGAGTCTAAAGATAGACCATTATCAACAGTCCACCAAGCTATGTAGGCCTCTGCTACCCTACAAAAGACAATTTTTATGTGATTGTGTGAACAAAATATATTTATTGCAGGAGCAATCCATTTTTCACCGTCTGTCTGTGTCTTTCCACTCATTTGTATTATCTTGATGCTTCCTAGCATTGAATGGTAAGTCAGAGTGAAATGTCAGCCATTACAGAGGTCAGGGGTCACCATTAGCATACATATAATTAAACACACCTACCCTTTCCCACAGACCACTCTGTCCATTTTATATTCCTTCAGAAAATGTTCCTGTGCCCATTTTTGGCCAGAGTTGAGTCTGTAAATTGATTAGCTGGCATCTACAATGTGAATGCAATTTTACTTGTTCAATTTGTACGATATATGCAGCTAGGACTAGAGATATATGGCAACAATAAGTGATCTTTTTGATGCTCATTGTTATCTCAGATTAAAAATGAACTATTTTGATCTCAACAACTGCAGAGATACTCATGAAAGCCAATACACATTTACACAAGAATTAACTTAAACAGCAGCAACCTCCATCACCAACTCTGTTGATGATGTTACTTCATCCATTACTTTGATATTTCAGTTCTGTACAGTCAATTAACTCCACATTTGGATGTTTATGTGTGTGCATGCACGTGTGTGTGTGTGTGTGCGTGTGTGTGTGTGTGTGTGTGTGTGTGTGTGTCTCTGTAGCAACAGAGGCATGTTTGATTTCTGTGTTGTCTTAGTCAATTATCACCTGCAGATGGTGACACAAAGCTATGTGGATGCTTATCTCTCTCTGACTCATTCCTTCACTACCTACCTCTTCAACAAATAGAGGTAGCAATTGGTGCATTTTTTTATGAATAGTTTCTTGTGATGTATGAATTGGCAACAATTTCCTACTTCTGAAAAGTGTTTTGAATGAATTACTGAGGGGTGATGATTTGCACCCATGAGCAAGTTGTTATTTATGGTAACACGTAGTGCTATATAAAGTTGGTTGCTATGAGTTTGTGATTTGTAGATACTGGCCTATCATTCCACACACACCTAAAAACCCTGAAAGATCCAAGTTTCAAATAAAGGGCTGAACTGTTCTGGTTCCCAGTATCCTTGAGTATCCCTGATTTTAGCTCTGAGATAAATGCACAGTTTATCTCAGAGCTAAAATCAGGATAAACTGGCAGGAAACCACTGCCTCATTTTATCTTCTTTTTTTGCCTTTCTCTCTTTCCCTTTCTCCATCCTAATGGGATAGTGAATCGATGGTTTTGGGGAGAATGGCCATCTGCATCTCTATTTATATGAATTACATATTTCCAGTTTGCCTGACACTCATCCTGCATACACATTTCTCTTTGCTTCATTATTCAGTCTGAAGCTGCCAAGCCTGGAGTAGATTTCAATCATGCCAAAACAGAGGGCTTTGTTCAAATGGAATTTATTAGTAAGTGGATCTTCCATAACCACAGAATTAGCCCAGTAAGAGGGATAATGTGAAGTCCTGATCTACTTGTGGTGTAATAATAATAATAATGATAATAATAATAATAGTAATTTAATTTAAGAGTGCCTTTTATCGAACCCAAGTCTCTTAACAATAAGAAAAAAAGAGAATAGGAAAAAATAGGCTAAATGAGATAAAGAACAGGGCCACAGTTCAGCAAGTTCAGTCCAAAGGCCTGGCTGAAGAGAAAGATATGGCCTCCTGTTGTGAATTAAAACAATTGATTTTAAAGTTAAAATTTTTTAGTAATTGTATAAAAAAAATATGTTTTTACCCTAAACCATGAACATTAAATCCCAGTTTTATCCATCTACCCATCCACCCATCCATCCATCCATCCATCCATTTTCTAGCTGCTTATCCAGGTAAGGGTTGTAGTGGCAATAGAGCAAACAGAGAAGCCCAGATGTCCTTTTTCCCCAGCAACTTCCTCCAGCTCCTCCTGGGGGATCCCCAAGCACTCCCAGGACTGCTGGGAGACATAGTTCCTCCAGCGTTCTGGGTCTATGGTGGGGTCTTGAAGCACCCAGCGGCGTGCCCAAACCACCTCAACTTGCTCCTATCAATGTGGAGGAGTAGCAGCTCAACAATGAGGTCCTCCTGGACCACTGAGCTCTTCACCCTATTGCGAAGAGTGAGGCTATCGGGTATCGGGTTCCCCAAAGTGCTCCTTCCACTTACCAAATCTGACAGTATCCCCAGTCAAGGTCAGTGTCTCAGCCTGGGCGATGTCCTGCCTGCCCCATGGTTTTCCAGAACCTCTTTGAGGCCACCCAAAAGTCATCCTCCATAGCCTCATCAAACTCCGATTCCTTCTGAGACTACCGCAGCTGTAGCCTTTCTGGCCTGCAGGTACCTGTCTGCTGAATCCGGAGTTTCCCGTGCCAACCAGGCCTCTTTCTTCAGCTTGACAGCCTCCCTCACCGCTGGTGTCCATCAGCGGGTTCAATTATCCTCTACCCGTAGTTCTAAAAATGGCTAGACAAGCCAAGGCAGGAATAGTGACCACTTTAGAATAGGCACTGCAAATCTAATTGGTAAAGCATTATCTGACATGAACAAATGTTTAACAAAATTGTAGTAAGCCATTACTACTTTACTCTCCTTTGTGAAGACCAGTAATCCACTGGTAAGGCAGGAACAGCCGTCATTTTACAACAGGTAATGTACAATTGGTAAATACAATCATAAATTTGGAGTTTATAAGTACATTTGTAAATGGCCTAGTAAACATGCTTACAGTTTTGTGCATGCTTTATAATATGTTAGTAAAGAGTTTAGTAACCAAAGAGGAAGTTCTGGTAAAGGGAGAACTTCATCATGAACACAAAATAGTGCAGCATTTACAAATGCATTAGTAAATAGCTTAGTATTCATGTCTTACTTAAGGGTTGGTTCTTCATTAATTAATGCATTTACTAACATTTGTTAAGGGAACCTTATTATAAAGTGTTACCTTTTCCTTTTAGTTAGACTTATTGCTTAGGTTATTTGATAAATACTTGTTTTAAATTAAAAAGTTACTTACCAATTTCCAGAGATATTTAGTGTCATTTGTTAGTTTTATCCTTTTTTTTAAATATAATAAATTAAATGCATTCTGACAAACAGTACATGAATCTCTTTGCCATATGTTTGGTATCTCTTTAACAACTTGCAATTTTTGTTTTTTGTAACACTCATTTAACTGGTTTCTCAGTGAACTGCAGCAACATTCTAGGGGGTTAATATTATATAAAGTAATAGCATAAGACCCTGTGTGATGTTGAGCATCAAGTATATATTACAATCCAATTTTTATGTCAAGCTTTGGTACCTTCAGGTAGTGTATTGTCAGGATGTTTTTTTGTATTTTGTCTCCACACCAAAGACCCCAGATGGTGGGCAGACAGCGTTTGTTTTCGTCCCTCTAGGGCCTGCTGTGGGGATCACACAGGCAGCATATACAGACAACGGTGAAGCAGACACACACACAGACTTTATGCAGTGCACACACAAGATAAGATTAGATGAGATAAGATGAAACCTTATTGACCATGGTGAAATGGTTGTTGTAGTGGTAAATAGTAGTAAGATACAACAAAGAAAGCATGCCAATGCAAAGAACAGTGTGATGGCCACCACTGATTGGTAGAACATGTTGACTAGTTTGTTTCATACATTGAACCTTAGCATCCTCAAGAACATTACTCTGCTCTTTCTTGTACAGTCCACTACCAACCTCTTCATCGCAATGATAATCTGATGAGCTGCAGCTTGTTCTCCTCGTACCATCCAATGAAGTTCTCTACCAAATACCTGTACTCCTCCACATTGCCCTCAATGATGCATCCCACAATAGAGACAGTCATCAGATAACTTGTAACGGGTGGTATGAGATGAATCTGAAGTCAGAGGTGTAGAGAGTGAACATGAATGATGATTGTACAGTCCACTTACACACCTCCATATCCAAAATACTGTTCCAGAGCTCCTCTCCTTGAGGAGTAGGGGCTGGGTGGTGTTGAAAGGTGGGAATAAGCCCTGTGTATCAGGTATATGGTGCCATCACCCACGCCTATGTGGGCCTGGTATACAAACTGAAGTGGATCCATGCAGTTCATCACCAGGGTTCTGAGGTAGCAGGGCCAGCCTCTCAAATGTCTTCATTATGTGCCTCTACTGTTTGGCATGGATGCTTAGAGCGAATTATCTTTCTCACCCCACTTTGACATAACATTCATTCTCTTTTTTCCTTAACAATCAATTGCAACCACATATTCAGACACAAATTTTACCCAGCATGCTCTTGAACTTTTTCAGAAGCCAAACTGTTCCACAACTTGATTATGAGTAAACAATAGATGGCATTCGGAGAAATCAGTTTATTGATGAAACCCTCAAACAGCATGTATGTTCCTGTTTGGTGTCTGTTCAAGACTGGCAAAGGCAACCAGTAATATACAGTTTTTTACAATCACTTTGGCACTAATTTCAGGACCTTGATGTCATTTTTCAAAACTCTAGACACAAAACTCACAACCAATTATCAAAATTTTTCACACTTTTTCCAATTGCTTGGATACAATATACATAAACCTAAGATCATTTGTTCATTGAACTAAAATCACCTGTTCAAAATGACAAAATTAACATCAAAGTATTACCAGTTCAAAATGAAATTCACATATTACATCTGTGACTGTCTACATCAGGGTAGCCTAGACCAGCAAGGTTGTGGTTGACGATGCAGACCCATCTCCCACTTCCCATACCTGTATCACACCACGATCAGATCTCCTAAATATCTCTCTGTCTCTCTCTTACTGTTACTATTCCTCTCCGGGGTAGAGCCGGGGTAGCCTTGTGGTCAATGACCTTGGCAGGCATTAAATGGTGAGGGTTTAAGGGGAGTTGTGAGTTGGTGGCATAGAGGTGTGTGTTTCCAGGATGCTGGAATACACAGTTAAGCCTTCTTGAGGTGTCATGGGCCTAACTTAACGAAACATTGGTGAAGGAAGGTGCCCACTTGATAACCCCAATGACATGCCGCATACCGCTGTTGGTTAGGCTAGGTAACTAGGCGAATGGTGCCATCTGAGGAATGACTCCGTAGATTTATGACGGTGTAGCCTGATGTCTGCTATGGTGTTGCATCTGATGGTGGTTATATCACTCGTTTGTTTTGTGTTTCGTCTTATCTGAATTGGCCTTCTACATGTGTTTACCTTGGATTATGGCACAAGGGATAGTAACATCTTGTCCTGTGTATTAATGAATGCATGACTGTCTATTCAAGAAAGTTTCAGCATAACGAGATCCATTGACACAAATTACTGTGGAACATGAACCAGTTGGACTACATTATCTATGGATGTAATATTTCATCATCATTCTTTATCAGACACTGTTTCTATGGTCCCATGTACCAGGCCATGTTTC
>CABFOQ010003072.1:27035-43044 GCA_900660455.1 Gephyroberyx darwinii | reverse complement strand
CGCCACAGACAGCCGACCGGATCCTCCATCCCTGTCGGCTCCTCAGACGCACTGTCAGTCTGTCACCCTGACGCACTCTCTCACACAGTCACACACAGGTTAAAAAGGCCTGGCTGCAGTCAGCCTTAATTGGCTGGAGTCCAGCCTAAGCCAAACCCCCCTCCCTCCCCAGTTCGCCACAGCCACACATGACATGGCGTGTGTGGAAATTGCAGGGACATGCCCACAGATTTGGAGAGGAAGTGCTGTGGTCATGAACCAGCCCTATGCCTCAGCTGAGGACGATTGTTCTCCCTGTACTGCCTGGAGAAGGCATACCTGCGTTTCCACAGGATCTACAGGGAGGACATCATGGTACTCCACTGCATGAAAAGGGGGATATCTGGAAGAAAACATCCCAGCAGACTTCTGAAGTTCATGTTGACTGCAGAAACACATGCAGACCTTTAAGTCCTACAACTGTCAACAGCAAAAATCACTCTTGTGATTTACTTACTCTTGTGCAAGTTACAGCAAAACAGCTAATCTGTTAGATAAAACTGTCAGGATACATTTTATGGTACATTGATAACACTGTGTGCCTCTCCGATTCCTCTAGAGAAGTGTTATGAAAGGGAGGTATTGGTTCAACTGAATCTGCATTGGTTATACTAGTTAACAGGTAGTGCTGATTTTGAATCCTGTGAAAGCCACTCCTCCAAACCAGAAGACACATTATGATTGGAGCAATTTTGCTAAAAGAAATGTTTCTTTAAAGGTTGAACATTTTTAAAGCTGGATTACAACTGACTGAGATCCACGGTATAATGGCACAAAATGCAAGGAAAAGGCCTGGAAGATATTTAAACACTGCAGTGAACTTGTTTCTCATGCTCAGTTTTATTGTCACAAAAGAATCTTCTTTAATGGAGTATGGGAGGACGCCAACACAGGAGACCCCACTGCTTCTCAACTGGAACTCGTGGCAGGAAAAACGACTTCAATCGGTATTTTGCCTGGTTAAATAAAAATAAATAAATAAAAATTCTATCTATTGATAAGAGTTGAAAATATTCAGAGGGAAATGCAGCATGGAAACCCACCAAAGAAGGTGAACATCAGACAGCTACATTTCCCAAAATGTTAGAACAATGTGCTTGTTTTAAACCAGTGCAAAACTCAATTTCAATTGGGTCATATTTTTATACAGAAGGAGTGGTTGGTGGTGGTTTAGCATACATATTCTGGAGAGACAAAGCAGCAGTGGCGATGTCCTAAAAAGACAGACAACCACCCGTTATTTACACAAGTTGACTCAATACATACATTTAATATACATCTTAAGCATACCAAATAGTCAAGAAGTATGTTGCTCCACAACATGTAGGACGATAGAGTAAGGCGCTAAAGCCTCCACAGAAGGTTAGGTTGGTGTTACCTTTATTCCAGCACTATGCACAATGTGTTTGGTAAATACAAACCTGTGTGCTGACCACCTAATGAAATATAAAGGGAATGGTCAGTATAGAACATGTAGGATAGATACTGCTCATACGATACCTTCCGTAGGGGAACACACAAATAGTGTAATAATGCAAAGCAAAGGGGAAAAACAAGTGAACCATAAAATGAACTCTAGACAAACCGCTGTCAGACCACCTCCCAAGATGGTCTCAGTAGCTGAAAAGGACCAGGTGTGAAAAGACTTAGTCTTTTGGCATTTTCAGATTGCAGGAAGTACCTGGAATATAGTACTATTGGTACTTAGTACCAGGAACTTTGACCTTTCCAACCATAGGAACTAGCCCCAAAAAGGTTCCTCTTGGATGGTTCGCAGTGCCAAAATTAGTTCCTGCTAGCGAGGTAGTAGTTTTCGGAGACGAACCATCCAGGCAGAGTTGCAGTACTGAACAACGCTAATTGGTCAATACAAGCAGCACCTCCATCAGATATCCCAAAGTGTTGGTGCATGACCAAATTTAAAGAGTGGACGGATTGTAACAAATGGCTGTATGTAAAAGCAGGGAGTGTTGGCTATACAGTATGTAGGGAAGCAAAATCCCTCCTGCAGATGGAGGCAGGAGTCCATATTGCAGAGGAGTGGATTAAATGCACAGTGAGTACAGAGAAGTACAAACATTTGCGGAATAGAAATGATAAGCATCGATACAGTGTGGCACATCAGAGGGCACAGAGGATAGCAGATGAAAGACAGAAAGATGTTCCAAGAAACAGAGGCCTCATTTCGCACAGCATATCTGATCATGAAAGAAAGACTGCCTTTTACAAAAATGAACAGTTTGATCACACTACAGGAACTTAATGGACATGCACAGATCCGATCAGATCCTGACAGTAAGGCCCAAAACAGAGAGGAAAGTTTATTGGTGCTTCTGTTTATTGACATCAATGGCCCACCACTGGATAAATTCAACCCCAGGCCCTTTGTCCAGTCTTGGCTCAAGGCAGGTCATTGTTCCTCATCTTCGTGGAAGACAGGAGTTGGTGGCAAAAGAGAAAAGACAGCTGTGGTATTATTTTCAATAGGAAAGGAGGAGGAGGAGAAGGTCAAGCTCCTCAAAGTACTTGGCACATGCCTCATACTGCAGCTCGTTATTTTCAGTGAAGTTCATCTGCAGATCCTCCAGGTAGTTGAAAATATTGGTGATCACATGACATCTGCACTGAAAGATATCCACAAGCTGGAGGATTACTTTGCACTTGTCTGCCATGTAGTCTCTCCACAGACTGTGGTGCACTTCTGCCACATACCTGTGAAAAAGAGAAAGATATTATATTATTCACAAGCAGTGGCATAGGCACACAATTTTAATGTTCTAATGTTGCAGGGTGTGTGTGTGTGTGTGAAGGAAGTTGTAAATCAATAAATCTTACCCCCATTCCCATTCCTATGAATTCCTTGAGGAGTTCAAAGTGCTCAGAGTGGTACTGTACCGCAGTGAACCATGAGTTCCAGCGTACTGCACAAAGGTTTGAAGCCATGCTCGCCTTCTTTCCTGCTGGCATCTTTGTTTGTCATGAATTGAAGGTATCGGCTTTTGCGTGAGCCAGCATGGTAGAACATCATGTGAGAAACTCAGCATGCGTTGACTTCATCAAATAGTGTGCGGAAGGCACTGCCTATGAGATCCATTATGTGTGCCATGCAGGTGATGTGCAATGAGTTGGGGAATGAAGACTGCAGTACAGTTTCATAAGCTTTCTTCATGTATGTATGTATGTATGTATATATGATGTATGTATCTGTGTCAAACACAATGATGTTCTCATTAGCTATGGCATACTGGACCACAGCCATAGAAACAGTTCGAAGAAAACATTGTCTGCAAGGTAGGCCAGAACCCTCAGATTCATCCTTCTCCAGTGGTGCCAGGAGAATGTTAACCACGCATCTTCCCTCTATATCTGGAGTCTCATCAAATATCACAGCTTTCCTGCAAGAGAAGAGACTTCTTTTTTGTTCTCATACACTGCTCCCAAGTATTTCTCTTGAAGCTGGTGAGCACCAGGGATTAACTACTTTTTCCTTCAAAGCGTTCCTCATTACAGGATGGTCACTCTTAGAGAGTGGGATGTTGACAGCAGTGCAGGTGGAGACCCAGTCTTCACAAATGAATGCACGTTAGGTAAAATAATAAAGTAAAATAATTCATAAATTCTGTCCCTCTTTCTGTTCCACAAAGGCATGCACATGCACATGCACATGCACATGCACACGCGTGTCTGCATCTCTCTCCCCTACACTCTCTCCCAGATTTTCATTACCAACTTTATTCAGTAACATAATGAAATGAAATGAGTACTCACCTTTGTTCTTTCAGCACTTGCTAAGGACTTTGATGCTGCAGACTCTGTCACAGTGATTTGTCTATGTTGTGTTGATGAGGTTTCAGCCGTTCTTGTTGCACGGAGTACAAAATAATTTACCACCACTTTCATGCAAATCATTGGGAAATTGTTTTGCGTGATCCTTGGCTGTAATTCTCATTGGTAAATGGGAACAGTTTGCTCTATTCATGCTCACAATACCATCGCTGTACGTGAAAAACCGGAATGTGTCTTTGGTCAAATCATGTTTGTTGACATGATTAGACCTCCTCAAAGCTATTTGTGCCTCAGGATTGACCCATTTTATATGGAAAAGTGCGGTGATTGGAAAATTTGCAAGCATTGTGCCAATTTGACCGTTTCATGTGGAAAAATTGCAGGGTTTTGGCAAAATTGCAAGATCTTGCAAATGTTGCAATCGCAACCTCCTGGAGGGACTGTCTAAAAATCAGATAGTTTTTTCCTTTAAATCCTTCCAGAAAACCTTCATGACATCAACTTTTATGAAAATGCCTGATTTGACTCGTCTCAGTATTTTGGGCACACCCTGCCTGAAGGTTACGCTCCAGCTCCTAGGGGGTTAAAAGGTCAGTCAAGTAGGTAGGGGCTTGACTGTGTACAGCCTTAAAAGCTTATAATAGAATTTTAAAATCAATTCTACAACTAACTGGGAGCCAGTGAAGGGCGGCTAAAATCAGGGTAATATGGTCCCGAATCAGTTAAAAACCCACCGCAAGATGTCTAGCAGTGGGCTTGATGTTGGCTGACAGGCTGCAGAGTTGGCCCTGGATAAAATTAATGGGATTAGGAGGGCTGAAGAGAACTATCTCAGATTTATTTGACCTAACTGAAGGATGTATACTGAGATCAGATTGGGACCAAGAATTGACCCTTTAGGGACACCACATAAGGAGGGAGCAGATGAGCAGATGATGATGTGGCATTCCCAACAACCACTGAGAAGGTTCTGTTGGCAAGGTAGGAGCAAAACCAATTCAGAGCGGTGTCCTGGATGCCAACCCATTTTCAAGGTACTTGATTAAGATCTAAAAGGTCTAATATAGAACAGTGTCCTGCATCAGCTGCCAGTAGGAGGTCATTGGTTACTTTCACAAGTGCACTATCTCCGTGCTGTGGAGAGCTTTGAAACCAGATTGGTACTTCTCAAAAATGTTATTAGTATTCATAAAAGAAATGAGCTGAGAGGAAACTACTTTCTCAAGAACCTTGGATAAGATCATTTTGAAATGGGTCTGTAATTGCTGAGAAGAAGAGGGTCCAAATTAGGTTTCTTCAACAATGGCTGAACAATGGCACGTTTTAAAGAGGAGGGGAAGGAACTAGTGGTCAAGGAGCTATATATAATATAAAGAATAACTGGTCCAACTGTTCCCATTACCTCCTTCAACAGTTTAGTGGGAATGATGGCTTATTGGACAGGAAAATGATTCCATTTGTGTTATGATATCTAAGTCCAAAAGTGTGATGGTTTCTACATGACTCAACACTCAACATGAATGTTGGGAGAGATAAAGAGGCCGTGGGCAATCACAGTGATCTGGAGTGATCTTTTACAGGGGAGGGTTCAATACTGTGACTAGGAAAGGGGCTGATGGTGGAATTGATTCTTTTGAACAGAATTCTGCAGACAGCTTTTAGCACCAATCTTTTTATGGGCCGAGTGTGCTTATTTAGCCAAGGCTGGGTATTAGGTTTTAGTTTTCTTTCTTTAGAAGGAGCAATGGAATCGAGGATAGCTAGGCAGTTGCTACTGAAAGATCTAACCAGGTCACAGTATTGCTCTGAGGCTGCTCAGAGATGTAATAGTTTTTAGTTTCTGAGACAGCCTTTGAGAATTTGTCTGCAGATTCTGAGTTGAGGATGCAAGATGGCTCCAAAGCACAAGGCTTAGAACATCTATTGTTTCCACATCTTTCAGGGGAAAACCAGACAGCACAAGGTCAAGAGTGTGTCCCTTACAATAAATGGCCGCTTTAACAGAACAAGATGAGGTTCATAAAATCCACTGAAAAACAATTGGGGGACAGCAAACATGAATATTGAAATCACCAAGAATAAGTACCCTGCCGTGCTGCAGCATGATTTGAGCCAGGGGTTTTCCAGGAGATTCTTGTATAAACCCACTGCCCTGTTTTGGTGATCTGTAAACCAGCACACAGAGTGAGGGCAGTTTGCCATTGATTAAAAAGCCAAGGAGCTCAAAAGTGAAGAAAGTTCCAAGAGAGATGAGAGAGCATTTGTAGTTGTTTCTGTGAATCACTGCTAACCCCCCCACAGCCAGACAGCTGGCTGGTGAAAGTAAATGAAATTGGAAGGGAAGGCTTCAATTAAGGGCACAAAATCACCCTGGATTAGCCATGACTGTAACCATAAAATAATAAATAATCTAAATTGTTTGACGTAATAAAATCTTGGCAGATAAAAGACTTATTAGACAGAGACCTGACATTTAATAGACTTAGCAGGGTTGATTACAGGGACAGAGAGGGGAGTGGGCAGACAGTGAATCGTAACTAAATCGTAACTAAATCAGACGCTGAGTTGAGGCCATAGCGCTTCAGGAGGGACGGTCCAGCCCAAAACAGGACCAAGACCCGAGCACCAGGGAAGCATGGGCGGTTATACGGTTATTCCTCTGTATGTTCAACTGCTGTTGTACCTTTTTCATGCTTTTCATTCATGCTTTTCTTCTGAATATGTTGTTAAATAGCCACTCTTTGCTCTATTATTTTTATATTTTTATCCTATTCTTAGTTACTGCTGCAACAACCCAATTTCTCCACAGGGATCAATAAAGTTTCATGTAATCTAATTGTATCCTATTCTATAACCATCCACACACACACAAACATCACCACCACACCGTACACAGACAGGTCATTTATCTGCACTCACCATCTATAGGTTAGGGAGACAGGGCCATAATTAAACACTCTTTTCCTAATTAGAGGTGGATCCAACGCCAAATGAGTTACCACAGCCAACAGTCCTGGCTGGTCTGCGCCCACCCTCGGCAATCCAAGGCCGCATTTAAGAAACAATGACCCAAATGTCTGTGTCATTATTCAAAACAAGAATGAGGTCAAATCTAATCTGGGAACGGGGGTCACCTTGCCAGAGCCGCGAGGAGCCTGGGACTCTGGCAAAGCTTCAACAGGCAAGCTTTTCTTATCTTATCAAAACCTCATCATCTGGCAAATGTTCAAATCTAGTGTATGTGCATGTGTGTGTATATGAGCGCTATAAGTGCATGTGGTTATGTATGTATGGAGTATGAAAACAATGAAGGTGTCAATATTTATGATGTTATATTAAGGTTTTTTCCCCCCGCAGCTTCTTGGTGTGTTTCCATTTTTCAGACCTCGGATATGACAGGGAAATGAAGGAGCGGTGTGTGTGATGCACTCTTATTGTTGAGGCAAGAAGTACAATGAAGACATGGGAACAGCCTACGGGGCGCTCAATTCTCTGCTTTTGTTCGGGTTAGGGTTAAAAAAGATTTGCAGAGTATTTTTGTCCCTAAACACTATAACAGAATATTTGACCAGAAAGAACAAACTGAATGACTTTAAAGATTTTTGTTGAAAACAGCGTGTATTTTAAGGGAAGCTTAGCAATGATATTTTCGTTATTTTTCTTCTTTATCGCCATTGATTGGGGAGAGACAGATAGAGGAGAGGAGAGGGCGGTTGAGAGGAGAAAATGAGAGAGAGAAGGGGCTGGAGTATCATTGTATCAGTCACATCAGCCAAAGGGAAGTTCAATATTTCCTCAACGAGTGTCTCTCTTTCCAGCTCTCA
This sequence comes from Gephyroberyx darwinii, assembly GCA_900660455.1. NCBI lineage: Eukaryota > Metazoa > Chordata > Actinopteri > Trachichthyiformes > Trachichthyidae > Gephyroberyx > Gephyroberyx darwinii. Next base: position 35,395 of record CABFOQ010003072.1, on the reverse strand, counting down.
GCATATTGATTAGTAGGAAGCCACTTTGATTATCTCTTAAAATCTCAGTAGCTCCATTATTATGACCTATCCATCATTGTATGCTTGCAAAATGTAATCTAGAACAGATGCAACCAGGCTAGGCCGCCAGTTTAAGCATTAGCTAGCTAGTCGTAGATCAATTATCTGGAGCATATTGCTTGGCACAGATACCTGTTGGCAGTGAGTTCTGCCAATGCTGCATGCACGTGGCCCCAGTTAATGTATTTGTCGCCACTTTGTTCAGTGAATGTGTGTTTCATGCATAGGCTCAAGCGATACAGGAGCTGCGTGGTAAAAGCAGCTGAGGCCGACAAGCAGCAGTTTGTTATGTGTGTACCCCCTGATGCCTTGAGAATACAAAAAGGATGGACAATTTTGACCATTGCCGTGGAGCACTCTGTCACACTGCACTGTGAAGACAAAGAAGAGACTTACTGCATCAATTCTTGCTTAAGTTAGAGTTTTAGCACTGTTGAGTGTATTAGGTAGATAGAGAAATACAAAAGTCATATTTTTGTAATTGCCAACCTTGAAGCATTCAAACTCTAAGAAGCCCTCCTAGGCTCTCTCATATGATGTGAGGTGGTTTTTAATAAAATGAGGAATACTTCATTTTCAACCTCTAGGATGCTTTAGTAAAAAGTTCAGGATTCAAAACCTCAGCCAAACTAACTATCAGCAGAGCTTTTTCCCCTGCTAATTTCAAACCACTATGCTAATGCAGCTAGCTAAACAATGGCTGACAGGGGTGGGGTGGGTTGTAACACATCTTTAAAAAGTGTTACAACCATCCCCTTACATGCAACTAAGAAAACTAGATTTTAATAATTTTACAGAATGCCTCGGCAGTGGAAAAGAAAGACTGACAGAGGTGTGCCTGCCAATGTTTTAAAAAAAGCATCTGATGAGTCACAAAGAAGGGCAAGTGCAAATCACTACAGAAGCTGAGAGACCAGGGGTTACCGGAGCAGCAACACCATCTTGCACATGGTGTACAGTATCTCACTAATGATTATGAATTTTTGTACATAAATTAGACTATCTGTGCACCCTCACTTGTTTTTCCCTTGTTAATTTCTGCATAGTCCATTCAGTTCTTCACAGTCCATCCATGACGGTTATAATGTATCCATCATCCATCAACATGTTTCCTTCTCCCGTCCTGCTCCTTGGTTTACTACTGAACTCCGCACCATGAAGACCCGTGGCAGACAACTTGCGAGGCGCTATAAGAAATCCTGTCTCGTTGTCCACCACGAGGCCTACAAACAGCATGTCCAGTTTCCCGGACCAAAACCTCATACTACTCCAACCTCGTTAGAAGCCGTCAAAATAACCCCAGATTACTGTTCTCCACCATCAACCGGTTACTGCGCCCCCTGGATGCCTCCCCCATGTCAGGTGCCCCTGACCTGTGCTCCAAGTTCCTGAATTTCTTTCAGTGGACTCCATCTACGAGCAACTTCAGGCACCCTGCCCCCCCTCTTCAGGCTCGTGCACGTGTGCACAATTTCGGGATGATTAAGATGTATGAGGAAAAAAACACGTGGGAACAGACGTACATGGGATTTTATAAATCTGACGAAAAGACTGTATCCGCACAAAACAGGAAACATGCATACACAGATTTCTACACCCAAATATACACAGAGTTTTATACAGTTGGCCCCAGGTTGCGGACTCCCGGGGACAGAGCCTTCAGTGACCCCCCCCTCTGGAACTCACTCCCTGTGGAGATTCGCAATGCTGGGTCCATTGAAGTTTTTCAACAGCGGTTGAAGACCTTCCTCTCCAGCCAGGCCTTTGGACCCAGCTGCTGAATTGTGGCCCTCCACTTTTTTGTCTTATTGTCTTCCTACTTGTCAGCCTAGTTTTTTGTTTGTGTTTTTCACCTTATTTAGTTCTTCTCTCTTCTATTGTTAATTGCCTTGCGTACCTTGAAAGGCGCTCAGAAAGTTATTATTGTTATTATAAGACAGTTTTAATCAAATAAACAAGCATCACCTAATTTTGTTCGAGGCTCATCATCTGAATACAATGGCTGGCATATTACTTACGCTTGTCAAATCGTATCCCATTTAGCCCACACGTTTGAAGGCTCTGCCTACATAATGCAGATTTTAGTACTTCTTTCATGCATTTTAAAGTTTCTCTGAGTTCCTACCCTACTCTGAAGATTTTTTATTTTTTATAATGAAACAAATTCAGTGGCTCTGATTGTGAATTATGGTACTCATTCAACCATGTGAGCAAAAATTTCTTCCTTCAAGCTTATTACCATGCGTGTACCGGGACAATGGCAGTCTCCATTTGATTTTCTGTTTCTCTACAGCATGATACAGCACTGTTTTTGAAATGAAATATTGATGCAGTTTTGTGTACCACAATTGAAGGTGATTCATAGTTTACCCAAGTGTGGGTATGTGGCCTAGTCTGTTTCATGGAATTGCCTTACAGTGTGAGAGAAATGACAGTGTCAGTAAGACAAAAGGGATGAAGCTTTCCAGGATTATTAAAAACTCTTCTGTATTGTATTTCTGGTTTTACATGAGGTTGTTGGTAGTTGCAAGTAAGACAATTTCTTTCTCTCCCCTTTAAGTTTCAACTGGCTGAATGCACTGAACTGCATACACTGCGGACCACACCACCACACCAGTAAGAGAAGCATGTCACATTAGTTCAGTTAGTAGGGAGTGAGGAAATCTGTAGGACTGTTTTAAAGGAGTTTGCAGCACTTGTATAGATCTAATGTATGGGACACTATAATACCCAAATTCTGACAGAAAAGTTGTCTTTTATCAGGCATATATATTTTGACTGTGATACCCAGCAATAGAGCCAGCCCGTGGCATAGGTGGTATAGGCGAATGCTAGGGGCGGCGTCCATCCATATGAGTGAATTATGAATATTATGAATAAATAAAAAAATAAAAAATAAATAAAATACTGTTTTTTACTAATACTATTTTTTTTTTTTTAACTTTTACTATTTATTTACTAATACTATTTTAATACTATTATTTGAAAATATCACAAAAAAAGCCCACAACAACATAACTACAAGTCTACATAGCCTATTAAATAGCCTCTATTTTCTGGGATGCCCGCAGCATCACCCCGGCCGCATCACCCCCCCCACTCTTAATTAGACTTAGCTGATTGTGGGGGATAGGTGAGTTATCTGAACTAGTGACACTGACCGTGAAACGTGATACGATTAACATCAGTAGCCTAATTCAAATAAATATGTATATCATGTCAAACAGACCAAAGCCCTCTGGTGCTCAGGGAAGAAAAAGAAGAAGAGAAGAGGAGGAAAAATAAAAAGACCGAGGAAATGAATGAATAGTTTATCTATTGCATAGTAGTTACCGTTGGAGCAGAGTGATACTAACTTAGCTTACTTTGGACGATAGTAACGTTCACTAATTTAATAAATAGCTTAGTTAACATCAGTTACTCCCTACTTAAATTCAGGCATACATTTTTATTGACATCTTAGTCTAGTTAGCCAGCGTTAGCCCTGCTTGTAATAGTCAATTAAAATGCTTTTCCTTTTCCATCCCCTTTTGTAATTAATAGTTGTAAGCCTTTGCATTTTCATTATTGATTAGTCTTATATGTATAGCAAACAGCATGCAGCATGTGAGAGAAGTGCTCATTCAATACATGTTTTGTGCATGAATGCTAGGTGTAATTTCTGTTGCTGTTTGTTTTTATAATGTTATAGGCTTTAATGTGGCTTAGGTGCTATTATTGGATGGGTTTCACTATCAGCAGCTTTTTTATTAATATAATCTAACACCCAATGGTCACATATACTCCTCTCTTCAGATGCACTTTTGAAATAATTTAATCCACCCCTGCAAATCCTGGGCCACCTGCAGACACCTTCTCCACCTCAGCACCTTCCAGCGATGCAGCATCAAGTGAACCTGTCCCCTCTACCTCAGCACAGCCCAGCGATGCAGCATCAGGCATCTACAAAAAGGCTGCACCAATAAACCCTACTGACTGGCCATCTGTTTTAACTGATAAGGTAAGAACAGAGTTTGTTCTCAGACGACCGTATCAAATCAAAAGCAGTTTCACATTTCCGAAACAAAAAGACGGAGGTGTCAGCATGACTATTTCAATAGAGTCTTAGTCAATGGAGGAAAAAAATCAAAAGAAGCTGGCGAATGTCCTCAAAAAAGAATGATAGTTTGTACTGCTTCTGCTGCAAAATGTTTTCTCAGAGAGATTTGAAATTGAATAGAGAAGGACTAAGGGATTGGAAAAATGCAAGCCAGTTGCTCAATGCCCATGAGGATAGCCAGGAGTACAATACACACATGGCAACATGGAAGGTATTGGAGGTCCATCTTGCAAAGGGGCTAACAATAGATAAGCAAGAGATGGCACTCGCTGAGGCCGAGAGAAACAGGTGGCGTGAAGTTCTTACTAGATTGGTGCCAATAATTCAGTCCTTGGCTGAAAGAAACGTGGTTTTAAGGGGGTCCACAGACACATTAAACAAACCATTTTTTTATTTTTATTTTTTTTATTTTTACCCCCTTTTTCTCCCAATTTTACATGGCCAATTCCCCCTGCCTAAGCGGTCCCGGTCGCTGCTCCACCCCCTCTGCCGGCCTGGGGAGGGTGTAGACTACCACATGCCTCCTCCGAAGCTGCTTCTTTTCACCAGACAGCGAGGAGTTTCACCCGAGGAACACGTTTTCATCCCCAGTTCCCTTCCCTGCTGAACAGGCGCCCTGACCGACCAGAGGAGGCGCTAGTGCAGCGACCAGGACACATACCCCTCTGGCTTCCCACCTGCAGACACGGCCAATTGTGTCTGTAGGGACGCCCGACCGGAGGTAACGTTGAGGTTTGAACCATTATGGCCAAATTTGATCCAGTAATGAAGCAGCATGTTGGCAGGGTGGAAAGTGGAGCTGGCAGCCACACACATTACCTGGGCAAAAGAATCCAAAATGAGCTGATAGACGTATTGACTGATAGACGTATTTCTCCATTATTTTAGATTGCACCCCTGATCTGAGTCATAAGGAACACCTCTCTGTCATTGTCAGGATTGTGTTACTAGAAGACATACCACAAATTAAAGAACATTTCATTGCTTGTGGCAGAGGAGTCAACAGGGGAAAGTTTGTCATCTCTCATCCTCAAAAGGCTGGAGGAGCTTAACATCCCCTTTGAGGACTGCAGAGGACAGTCAGCGCCAACATGGAGGGAAAGAATAAAGGTGTTCAGGCTAGGCTGCTTCAACAGAACTCAAGAGCCTTTTTTGTCCCATGTGGTGCCCACACTTTAAATCTGGCGGTAGCTGATGCTGCTAAGAGCTCACCAGATGCCATTGGCTACTTTGGATATTTAATGAAATTCTTCAGACTCCTCTCAGCCTCCCCCCATAGATGGGATATCCTCCTGAAACATGTCAAAACCACCCTGAAGTCATGGTCAGAAACCAGGTGGGAAATCAGGATAAAAAGCATTCAGGCAGTAAGGTACCAGGCTGGGCAAGTCAGAGAGGCTCTTCTGGAGGTGAGGGAAACTACTGCAGACCCTGTGGTGAAAGTTGAAGCTTTGGCTGATCCTACCGCTTTTCTATTTACACAGTCATATGTCAACTTGCTGAAGAAAACCAGAGATTCCCCACCTGCTACAGAAACACTGGATTTTCTGATGCACAGACAACTGCAAAGGAGATAAACATAGAGGCTGTACTTAAACAAAAGCGTTTGAGAACCACAAAAAGGCGCTTTGGTTATGATGCTCCAGATGAGCCTATTGGTGATGCACTTTGGAAAATGGAAACCCCTTTTTTTATGTGGTAGTAAATACAACCCTCTCTTCACCTGATGAGAGATTTCATAACCTGGGAGAGGTGATTGACAAATTTGGAGTGCTCCTCAACTTCCTCAACGTGTCAAGAGAAGAGTTGCTAGAGCACTGTCAAACCCTGAGCACTGCTCTAACCCATGATGGACAGCCAGATATTGATGGCAGGGAACTTGCTGAGGAAATGCACAATTTTCCACATTTGCCATCAAAAAACATGATGACGATCTTGATCTTCCTGCATGAGAAGAAGCTGACAGAAATTTACCCCAATCTGTGGGTAGCTCTGAGAATCTCTGCCACTCTTCCTGTTACAGTGGCTGCTGCTGAAAGGAGCTTCTCTCAGCTCAAATTCAGTAAAACCTACCTGAGATCTACTATGGTGCAAGAACAACTCAGTGGACTTTCCATCATTAGTATAAATCATGTGGTCTCACAACAGCTGTCTTATGATGATGTCGTAGATGACTTTGCTGCAAGAAAGGCAAGGCGAGTAAGGCTCTAGAGTAAGGCCGAGGTTTCTGTAATATAGTTTTTTTTGTGCAATACTCTTATTTATATTATATTTATAAATCTTTTTATGTCTGCACTGGTTTCTTTAATATCGTATTTTGTGCAATACCTTATTTGTATTGTATTTATAATTCGTTTTGTCACTTGTTTCTTTAATACTGTTTTTATTTTGTGTTTTTTTTGTTTCTAAAATAAAGAAAATCTCAAAGACATAAAGCTATGCAGTTTCTGTGTGAGTGTATGAACACAATGATTGGTGGTGGAATTGGCTGTGATGCAAGGGGCACCAGCTAAAATCTTGCCTATGGCACCACATTGGTCAGGGCTGGTTCTGCCCAGCTAAGGTCATGTAGTGAAAGAAATCATGTAAATAAATCTTGCGAAGGATAAAACTCTTCTGCTGTCGCTCAAAATATATACAAATTGAAGCAATTACTTTTAATCCCCTTTCATCAGGGGATGATTTGGTGACACAAGTTAATACTTTGTCAGGGTCTCACAGTAATTAGCAATTACATTCTGAAATGTTTCAGTTTAAAGACACCAGTCGACTCAGGTGAGACAACGTGGGTGTCTCACCGATCGTAACCATGACAGATTGTTGAGCCTGAAGTATGTTTGCATGGCCTACATATTTTTTTCAATGACTTCTCAAATTGTAATCCTCCGCTTATTTTGTTTTTAATAACTTGATTAGTGCCTGAAGTGTTGTAATGCATCAATTAAACTAAGCTGTTCACAAACTAAAATCCTGTGACATTTTTTTGATGGATAGCTGTATATGTACTTTAACGTGTATTTTGAATTGAATTGATATTGAATATTGAAGTAATTATTAGAGACTGATCTACATGGATTATCCTCAGATTATACTGTAGGGTCTGGCATATGCAGAACATAAATAGATCCTGGGATTTGCACGGGTTATTGAACACGGGTCATTCCTGTGTTGGGCCCATTCAGACCAAACTACTATCCTGGGTATAACCCGAGTTGTCACCATTCAGACCAGACCACACAAGACTTGTGTCACCATATTTACATCTGTATACGTCACTGCCGCTCAGGGCCGAACAAATACCATGTGTGATATTACCGTATTGCCAGTGTGAAATTGAATCTTTGACTGTCTCGGTAATTTGTCGCTTTATTTCTTTTCCCCTGCGAATGGACAGAAGCTCTCAGATTTTTTTTGTGTGTGCGTACGTCTACTATTTGAGGCCTTAACTCTAGCGTGGAGTGGAGGAGGAACAACCCCACTGGAAGAGACGAGGGACCCAGTGGAGGAGGAGAGGGAACCCCAGCTCTCAGCTCTCTCTTGTATCCTGGGCCAGTAGCTTTGTGCCCGGCGACTTGGGAGACAGATGCACCTGCCCAGATGGATCTTGGTACGTCGCCCAGTTTGGATCTGACTGTAAGTAATTAGGCAATGCATCATGTAATTGGACTTGCAATAAAACAAATTTGTTTGTGCTTTATTACAAAGTAGCCTACTTTAATGAACAGATTCTGACTATGAAGACCCTGGTGCCTTCAGCAAACAGGTTGAGGTTCGGGGAGAGAATGACGTACCGCTATAGCCTTTATATAGTGATGTTTATTATTAGGGATGTAGTGAGCTTTATTCTTACTGCCAAATAATGTGAAATTTTGGTGACAAACCTATTAACCAAGATAGAATGAAATAAAGGAAATAAAATTAAGTCAAAGAAAAAATGTCAATCAACACTTTGATATTGCGAGTTGGCAAAAAAAAAAAAAAAGGATAATGTTACGCTCATCTGACTCAAAAGACATTGTACACATGATGTGAAATATGTGTACATTGTGGTACCCTGGGGGAAAAGCCGCCACTCGCAGACCCACGCCTAGGTCAGACATTACACTGTAGACAAGATTATAAAGGGAATTATAGTTTACTGGGCAATTTGACAGCAAATCATACATGAAGTCAAACTTATCGATTCAGCTTGTATGGGGGG
>CABFOQ010003040.1:57174-67783 GCA_900660455.1 Gephyroberyx darwinii | reverse complement strand
ACACATATAACAGACACACGTAGAGACAGACACACACATAGACAGACACACACATATAACAGACACACATATAACAGACACACGTAGAGACAGACACACACATAGACAGACACACACACACATATAACAGACACACATAGACACGCACACACATACATACACACACACACATATAGACACACACACACATATACACACATGCATCCTCCCCTGCCCGTTGTCCTGCCAGCCATGGATTTGGAGTAATCACAGGAAGTCTGGTTGGGACTGTCATCCATGTTGGTTGCATTCTTGTCCAATCAGAGCCTTTCGTTTTTTTGTGCCAATACATTAAAATCGCCGCTTCCCCCAACCTTTTATTGTTACCAAATTTTGCCATTTTTATTCCTTTTGTTTGAAGATCATGACATGAAATGATACCTGTGCTCCCGTATGGACCTGGCCTCTAATGGACGAGTTTTCAAGGCCCATCTTACACTGACTAAAACAGACCCTGGATCTGTCCCCTCTTCATGGACATAGAACCTCTGAATGGGCTAACCCTTCACTATTAGTCATATGGATGTTTCCCTGGATCTTACAGAATGGTGTTAATCCTCTCATTGCACTTAACCAGTTTGTTCATTTGAAAGTTTATAGCATTTTTTTGTCACCATCTTCCCTTCCCCCATACCTTTTTTTTTTTTTTTCCCCAGAGGAAGAGACCATCTTCCCACTTTTTAGAATATGTGCCATCCTGCTCATAGATGGACTGTTTTTGCCTCTCGCTAACTGAACTGTTCAGTCTGCCTCGGCACCAGCGGCATCTGTGCCATTACCTCCACTTGTTTGTTCCTGTCATTGGACCAATAGAGAAAGACTTAAGAGTTTTTTAGGACAGCTGCGTAAACACCTGTATGTGTGGCATTGTCGCATGCTGAGCAACTCTGAGCTGAAGGATGGACAGGTCCACAAGAAACGGAACAGACTCCTGGTGAGGCTCTCGCGGTTGTGTCAACCGAGTAAAAGGATTGGTGGATTGCTTGTGACCATTTTAGGTGTGCCGTGGTTGGCACCACTGACTGTCACTATATAGACTAGACTGTCTACGCTCCCTCTCCACTCCCCATGTAAGTGGAGGAGCAGTGGGAGTTAACACGATGAGCCAGTTAAATACAGACAGAAGAGACAGTTGAAGATCTGAGGGAGGCGTGTTGTGGGTGCAAGGACCCCTACCGGACATTGAGACAAGAGGCAGGGGAGACCCCTCCCACTGATGGAGAAGAAGAGGAAATTTTGGTGTTTCACCTGCTTTTCATTTGGATGCTGTCTTTATTCTTGTTTGCCTTTTATCGTGGAATCCAGTAATATCATTAATATTGAAATTTAAATATATCAATTTTTATCTTGTGTATAGGTATTTGTTCAATTTTAGTGTGGGTACGTGTGTGTTTGGGTGCGTGTGTGGGTGCACTAGGGACTAGTAAGGGGAGGTGGTCTTATAGCGGTGGTGCACTGGGAGTATTGGTTGGCTGAGGTTTCCTTGGAAACAGTTGGAAACATTTGATTCCTTCCATTGAGTGTATTTCGGTTTGTGTTTATGTCAGTGTCACTGCTATGAAGTTTAGCTCAATATGAATAAATGTACAAACTAAAATGCAATGTGGTCTACCTAAAAGCTTGTATTATAAATTAATAAATCTTTAAATAAGGCAACTTTTCCCCCTTTGTTTTCATTTTGAGGGATTTCTGAAATGGTGATGTTGCATAGGGTAAATTACAGGTAGTTTGGTTTATTTACCTCTAGGTGGCAGTGTCCTGTAAGGCTGAAGCCTTGGGCTTATCAAGGGCTGATGGTGCTGTTTGTTTTTCAAATGAAATGAAACAGAGGGTCTGAGTATAGAGATATTGAGTGCTACTATTGCAATTTTGGTAACTTTATGTAATAGAAATGATGAGAAACGATGACTTAAGAAGTGAATTAATCCTTAACAACTGCTTCAGACTGGCTATGGGGTATTAACCACATGGCAGAAATTAAAACCCAGTAATTCTGAGGATAAAGTGTGGCAGTACAAAGGTCCCCAGCATCACTGAGAGGATTGTGGACCATCAGTTGAAATGGTAAGCACTGAGCATGTTGTTCTAATTGAGTCATAACATTCACTTGAGCTCATATTCAACAGCTTTCCTCCCATCTGTCTCAGGAATCTGCTCCTGACGTGTAGCTGCAAGAGGTCCAGGTTTCCAGTTGACACTGGCAATGTACCTTAGGAAAAGTTCAGTCAACCACACATCCCTTGATATACTTTCAAATCTACTGTTGTGTTGAAACTACTTGTCCTATGTGTCTCTTCATATTTTCCACTTGGTCTTATCTTGACTGCCTTTTCCCTTGAATAGGATCTGACAGCGCTGAGAGGAGAGAAATGCTTAAACAGGAGCGTCTAACTGATCCAAGGGATGATCAGCAGCATTTAAATGACAGCCCGGGGAGGCGTCTGTTGAAGTTTTTGCTACCTCAGTCCACCACATACACCACTCGTGCAGGATGGATTACTTTTTGCGGTCAACATGATTCAAACCGCACGTGCAGCCAGTTTCTTGAGTGCACTGCAGTGGGCTGTGGTGTGGGGGCTGCTAACAGGAGTGGTTGAGCTGGTCCATCCCAGGGGGCAGTCTCACCTCCTCTGTCCTTGGCTGTTGATTCAAGTCTGATATGGAGGGGTTAACTTTAAGGCAGCAAGTGATGTGGTGTCCAAGAGTGGGGCCTAGGCCTGTCCCACACTCCTGATTTCTCTGGGCCCTCAAATTTAACCTCTTGTCTGTTTCTGACTCTACCTCCACTGGCCTCCTCTCAGCAGCCCTCTTGATGCCCATAGATAGGCACTTTTGGTATGGGTAGTAATAGATGGATTATAGATAATAAATCATTGAATACCTTCATCGATAGGGGGTGGTAATATATGAATGTTTTTTTTCTTCATGGTATTCAGCCCATTAGATCCCTTTCCCTCTTTCTTGCTTCTAACCATTTTCTGACCTATCAGTCCTTCTTGAATTAAAACCAGCTGTGAACACACACATAGGCAAGCACATACAGTAGGCTGGGACAGGCAACTGATACCACTGACTCTTGCCTTGTCATTTTCAATTACAGAGATTTTATATTAAATTACAGCTGAACAGAACAAAGGCATTGTGAGTGAGCACTTTTATTCAATTTGTGTGGGAATGTGCCCCCCCCCCCTTTTTTTTTTTTTGGTTTGGTGTGTGAAATTGCATGTGAATGTGTGGTTATGGCTCTGCCTATTTGTTATCATGCGTGCATTCCTTTGAGTCTATTTGTCTCCAGCAGAATCCCACCAATGGCATGAAATGAAAGAGTTCAGTAGGCCAGTGTGAAAACATACACGCTCATGCAGGGGTTGAATTAACACAGCAGGGAGTTAGCAAATGAGTGGCTTTCATGCTGACTCCAGAAGCTGTTGCTGTCTCTCCTCATCTCCGTTCATCCTTTCTCCTCCTAATTGGAAAAAACGACACTTGTTTATATGGCTCTTTGTTTCCACATGAAGTGATCATACCAGGAAGACCGGGGATGTGGACTTTTGACCAGGTGTGTTTGAGAAGAGAGGAGGAGGAGGTGGGGTGTGAGTAATTATTGCTTTAGTGTTTCCATAACCAAGCAGCAACAGAAGCGTGTAGCACTGAGGGCGGAGCCAGTTAAGTATTAATACTTTGCGACAACCCATTTATTTTACTAGATGGTCTCATGTGCCCCTTAACATGCCACTGTCAAAGGGAGCAAGGCAACGGGTTTGACAACAATATGAGCTCTGTGCAGGGGAGAGATGGAAAAAAAGAGCTCATACACAAGATGACGATGGAAGACCCAATAGGTTTGGAGAGAGGAACCTTGAGGAATAATGCCTGCACTCACGTTAAAGCAAAGTAGAAGTCAGAAATGAACACACATCAACACTTGGCTAAAGTGACCTATAGTATTAGGTAACGTAATCAATAAAGAATGCACTACCAGCTCACTTTACCAAATATACAAATAAAAACATCCAATGTTGTTAACATTCTCCATGTTCACATAACATTATAAAACCCTTTGTTGTGCTATGTCAGTCACCTGCTTTAGCCTTCATCTGCCTTCTTCTTCCCCCTTGCGACCTCACACACACAATAAGGCACAGTGACAGAATCCAGGGTTTATATTGCCGATAAGAAATCAAAGATACTGGGCATCCTGGTGGCTCGGCAGTATGAGGAGCATGTAACTGTGACATCCTGGGTTTGAATCCAGCCCAGGACCTTTGTTGCATGTCGTCTCTCAGAGTCTTAAGTCTTTCCCCAAAAATAATCTTAAAAGTCAAATAAATCAGCCTCTACATGACTTTAAATGAAATGACTCCTCTTCTCTTGGGGGGGAAAGTGAAAGTGAAAAGGAGGCAGAAGAGTTAATAGAACAGCAATAATGTCATAAATAAGGATAGGAACAATGTCAGTTTACTTGTATGCACGGGTCAGCTAAGCACAGTGGACTGCTTATGTCAAAGGAGATATCACTATTAGCAATATTACCAGTGATAACAGAACAACAGTTGATTCAGAAAGCTCTATGGGCTCCTTACTTCATTGGACATAAAGGATCTCAGTTCATGTTTTACAACAGTAACAATTATTTGGCTCAGAAAACAGTCCTCATTGTTTGGTTAGGGCGAGTGGTCCTTTTATGAGACTGGTTTCGGTCCAAACTTCCTCTAGTTTCTCTTGAAATTAAACCCGTGAAATAAAAGCTATGAAGAAAAACATATTAAAACAATTATGCATGGCATTGTAGCCAGAACGTGGCGGATGCTATCCAGAATAACAATCCTCTCTGATTGATCATACAAGTCATAATGATTGAAGCTCCTTTGTTTGTGTACTTGTAATGATATAATAATCTACATTTACAACCTGATTTATGCTTGTTGTTGTTACATTTTGTGCAATGTAATTACAATCAGCTGTGCTTTCCAATTATTTTTCGCCCCTCTTGTTTTTATGATCTTGATTTTATGATATGGATCAGTTATTCTTTAAGTACATTTCTGATCTGTGGTCCTGAACATGAGCTTATGACCGACTCCATTTGGTTCATGTTTGTACATGTGATACCTTTCCACCCGTGTTTATGTTCCTGCTGAAGATTGTGATTTATGTTTGGCTGGCTCTGATTTCTTCATCTTCGTGGTCAAACAGACTCGGGTCATTTTCCAGGCATCATTAAAGTGAATAATTTCCTGATCTCCTGATCTAGTCATTGAATATTTCATGTGTTCACATTGTGTGTGATTATTGCTCAGTGACACAAGATACTGACCTGCCGCTATGTATGTCTGAAAAGAATGTAGATTAGGTTTTCTCCCTTCAGATTCCTTTTTTTTAATTCATGCTATTAAAGGAGACTAAATTCTTCTCTCTTAAATACACACACACACACACACACACACACACACCAACTCTGTCAATCCATAACAATGTGTAGCATCAGCATCATCATTCCAAACAGCTAACGTGTAACTGACATAAATTTAAAATGGTTTTGTAGATGTTAGAGAGAACAAGCCTCTCTTTACTGTGTAAACCTTCCCATGTTTTGAATGGTTTCTAAGGTATCTGAAAATATTGGTGTCCTATTTAAGTTTATAGGTGCTCTTTACTGGATTTGTTGCTGTGTGTATGTTGTTCATTAAGACATCGAAATGCTTTACAGTTCATTGCTCTTTTCGCTGCCTGTTGGAGCTGGAGCTATAATTCCAGTTAGTGAGGGATCAGATGGAGGTCACTGCTGGCAGGTGGGGGTTGCAAACACAGAAGTCTACTACGTCTCTCCAGACTACATTACAGTTTTTATCCTCACTAATGGGATCTCTTGGTGGGGAATCCCAAGGGTGATGGGGATTAAGATACCTGGCCTCCCACGCGCCATTTACCATGTGGGGTACAGCAAATATGTTGCACATGCCAAGACTGGTGGGCCAGACTTGTCGGAGGAATCTTGTTCATCACCAAATGTAATGTTCCTTTGCAATGTAAAACCATTAAAAACAAGCGGAAGCACATTGATTTCTGTGTATTGTTTCCCAGGTTGTCAGTGATCTGTCTTGCATTCACCCTCTCAATGCACAGTTGCAACATGGAGAGGTCATTGCCTATCCATGCCTTGACCCAGTTGAATATGATACCCTTGCAACTTAATGAGAGAGTATCGGATGATGGAGTGCTGGGAGCATGGGCCAAAGAGACAACATTGACTGTTACTTCTAGCCTGCTTGATCCTGAGTGGCATTGTTGGATAAGCTGCGGAGTTTCCCTGTGTTACAGCCAAAGAAAAAAAAAAAAAGAAAAACTTAACTTGGAGGATGAATAAAGAGTTGAGTGAAAGAGTAGAGGGTGGAATTAGTCCCACTTCTCTTTGTGTAGGCCTTACAATGAGAGGAGTCAGAAAGAGCTGTGAAGGGGGAGCAGTGAGGAGGCTCAGTGTGAAAATGCTACACTCAGTCGTTTTATAGGGATATAACAGAAAAGATTGTGTAGGGTCTCAGAATTGTTTTTCTAAGCTACTCTCTGTGCTGATCTCCTGTATTTTATAGATTCATTGTGCTGTACTTTGCTATGCTAAACCGAGTAAATGTGTGTGTCAGGACTTAACGCTCCATGAGCCCCATCTGTCTGTCACATGGTGACTAGGCAACTCATGAAAAGAAACAAGAAACAAGACGCCACATGAAATCAACCCAGCCTGTGCCTCACCACCACTGCCACACTCATATTCCTTCATGTTAGTTACCTCATGTCTGGTTTATCATGCTGTTTGATCCTGAGGTTGTTTTTCATGTTTACTTCTCTGTGCAGCTCTAACAGATCATACTTTGCCAGTTGGTTATATTTTCATGTTTTTTATTGAAACAAATGCCTATTTTTCTTTTATTTTTATTCTGCGTTGAACCAGCAGTGCTCAAGCATCTTGTCCATCTCAGTCTGTCTAAAGGCTCTACCCCGCTGGGCTGTAGAGCGTCTCAGACTCACACCACCCTGTAGCAGCAACAGCAGTAGCCGTGGTGCTGAGAGCAGCAACAAGGAAAGGTCAGGTGGAGTCCATTGTTATAGAGCTGTCAAGTCTCTGAATTTATTGACAGCAGGTTCACACTGTCTGTGGTGCCTTACCTCACTGTTTCCACATTTTGTTAGATACAGGAAGAGCCAGATAGGTTTAAAGTGAGAAAACAACTCACTCTCGGTAGGCCTAAGTGAAAGTGTTCTCATGCGCAGTCTCCACCCCACTGCACGAACATAACTAGGTGCAGCAGAAGCCTAGAAGGTAGAGCAGCGGACTTGTGACTGAAAGGTCACCAGTTCGAATCCCCAGAATGGCTTAGAAAATGTGGGTGGGGAAAGTGAACGAGTAACGTTCTCCCTCAGAAAGGTCAAGGTGCCCTTGAGGAAGGTACTTAACTCCCCAACTGTTCCAGTGGAGCTGCTCAGTAAAAAACTGTTTTTACCGGGCAGCTCCCAAGTGTAAATGTGAAGCATAGTGTTGCTAAGACACATGTACTGTCAACTTTCCCAGTATAAATAATGGTTAAAAACCCCATAACCACACAAGGTTCCTGCTTGCAGAAACAATAACATCATAGCTCAGGTTAAAACCATTGTAGTTTTATGTGTCCTCTGGGTGTTTGTTGTGGGTGATGAGGGCATGTGGGATTGGGTAGGTAAGTGAAGTTCCTTTTGTTCTGCGGTGGAGTTGGTGAACCACTTCTCTCTCAAAGCTGACAGTCATTCAACACCCTGACAAGTCACAGGGACATAATTCATAATAACAACATCTGACAAGATGGCACTAAAGTAAAAAAAACAAAAAAAAAAAAAGAAAAGAAAAGAGGATGACAGCAATACATGTGGCTAACAATGTTAGTTGAGAAAGAGCTGTGTGTGCAGGTGAAAGGATTTTCAGGGTGAAGTGGATAAACTACTCAAAATGTATTGGTGTACGTTCCAAGGTGTAAATGTTACATGAAGACAGCTGTTTGTGATTTGGCTACTCTCAAGAAGTTTTATAACAGGGCCATTAGATAGATAGATAGATAGATAGATAGATAGATAGATAGATAGATCAATCCAACATCCAAGTATATTCCCATCAGTCAGTAGGAGCAGGTCTCAGTTGAATACTACTATTGCGTATCTAGATCTTCCAAGGGGTTGGATGGGAGTTGAACCTGAGGACACACAGCTGCAGCCCAGCCTGTCTGTGCTGGGCTCGGGCCTGGGCCTCCTCAGTCGGCTTGTCTCTCTCATGATAACAGCATATTGTCACCAGTCGCACTGCCTGCACTCTGTGCCAGCTGGCTGTGCTGCTTCACGTGCACTCAGAAAAACAGGAACTGGTGTGAGATGTTAAAATATGTGTATCTGTATTAAAGCTGTGCCAGAGACAGATCTAAAGTAATTCTACTGTACATGTTACCACTGCTGGGTTAAACTGAAGTGCCAAAGGGTTGTATTTTGCGTTAGGATTACACAATCATCATTTCCTAAGTAGTAAAGCAGCCTGATGAATGAGTGGATAGACAGGAGAAGACAGAGAGAGTGAAAAGCACGAGATATGTGGAGGTATAGTTCCAAGGAATGCTGGATGATTGAGATGCCTCTTCCTCCCTTTTCCCTTCATTTTCCTCTTCCTCTTTATTTCTCTTCTTGATTAAAGAGAATCGCAGGACAGGAAGGGCATATGACAAAAATTGAAGAATTAGTTGAAGAATTAACAATTTACGGCATCACACATTGATACATGCACACAAAGACAACCATGGTCCTTTCTATATGTTTTTATAGCATTGCGCAGATTCAGACATGTATGGCGTGTGTTTGCTGATGCTGTTGGCGCAGATTCTAGCCCACTTTTCCATAACTTGCCCTCTTTGTTTTTCTAAGCTTCCTCTAAAGATTCCTGGTGTCAGACATAAGGTTGATGTTTTTCTCCAAGTTTTCTTTGGCAATACATGGGGTGTTTTGGATTCTACAGCTTATTATAAACAGACAGGCATTAGGAACGCTTTTGTGTCTCACTGGTGCTCCTCAGGGTCCTTGTTCCTCAGGGATTTTGTTCGCTTGGCTGTGGATAAGCTTTAGATAAGTTTACAATTAAACAGTTATCATTGGAATGTTTTGGCGTTGGAGTGATGCATGCTCATGTCTTTGGAGTTGTAAATCTCTGTGCCATCTCCTGTCTGTTGGATTTATAGGCCACAATCATCTATGGATTAAATGCTGATTAGAAACAATAGATCGAGCTGAACATAGAGCAGGGATGTGCCCTTTTGGAATCCAATTAGGAGTGGCATTGCCTCATCTATCTGTCAGCAACTCAAAGGAAAACCACCCAGGAACAAAACCCTGAGCCCAAGCTTGTGGCTGTTCTGCATAGAGAGCATTATTGTCAGTAAAATGAGCTCCATGGCTTTCAACAGTGCATTGCTTCTGGCTTAGAGTGGAGGGTCTGTTTCTGACACTGGGAGAGGAGATGTGCTTTGTTTCTGTGTGATACGTGGTGTTTAAAGGATTAAACTGGGCTCTGTGGGTGTGGAGCTGCTTTGAGCCCTTGGAGTGCACTGAAGCACAATCTGGAGCTCCTCTGTTCTAATGCTCACAGGGACAGGAACAGACTGCCTTGTCATTCCCAAGTGAAGAGGAAAAGGCCCCAGTAAAAAGTGCAGGCCCAAACCTCAGTGAATTCCTGATGAAGGAAAGAATGCAGCAAGAGAAGCCACGTTCCCTTCCTTTCTTGATGTTTTTTTATAACCATGAAAACCTCCCAGTGCACCCTATTGGCTTGCTCAGTTCCTCATTCACTTGCACAGTTTTGGCAGAAACAGACTCATAAAATCCCTATAGTAGATATCTGGCAGGAAGAGACTAGCAGTGGAAAAGGTTCCATTTCAAGAAGAGAATGCAGTAATAGTTCAATACATGCACTCATGCACCGTTAATTTATCCATTGTTAGGATGTTTAATTTGTTTGTGTGGATCTTGGGCGAGAAGTACAATGATGGGGTGTGTCAAAGAGGCTCAACAGGCTTGGATTGGCTGGGAAAGAGGGTCTTTCTTTTTTTCCCAGGCCAATGGTTTAGAATATTGCAGAGGAAATGTCTAGTTAACAAGCTCGAGAGACATTATGTAAACTACTGTTGGTTTTTTATAAGTGAACAATGTGATTTAATTAATTTTGGATGGGACTGTGGGGATTAGCAGCTGCAGATAGCACAGAGTGAAGAGCTCTGGCAGCCTGCAGCCTCACAGCTCTGAGCTGGATGTGGCCTGCCTCCACCAACTTCATATTGGGAATAGATACCACCAGTCCCATCATTTTGTTAAGTCTGTTGGTTGACTGAAGAAATAAAATGATAGAATAGAATGATACAAATAAATAAATAATGAATTGATAGAATAGAATAATATGAAGAACTTCATCAGCCAAAGGTAATTTTCCAGCCTGGTCAGACAATAAAGTTCTATTGTGTCAGGTTTTTCCTCAAAAGTATCAATGTTTTTTTTTGTTAAACTAATTGAC
>CABFOQ010003040.1:7754-30082 GCA_900660455.1 Gephyroberyx darwinii | reverse complement strand
GTGTGTGGAGGGGGTGTGTGTGGTGTGTGTGGGGGGGGGGGGGTCGATCATATGCGATCATATTACAGTACAGCTCACCTTGCTATACATGTATCGGAGCATGAAGTCAAGCAGGAAGCTCTTCCCCTTTCGGAAGGCTCCAGCTACTGAGAGCACCACCACATGCTTGTCTCGGACCTCAGGAGCCAACAGAATTCGTTCCAAAGCCTTGGTGTCCAAAGCAAAGGAATGATCCTCCTTGCACACTGTAACAATTTGAACTGGGCCTGGATCACTCTCCATAGTTAGCGGTACTGGTCCCTGTGGATATCACAAACAAAAAAAAACATGTCAAGCCTTGCAACTGATCCCCTCCCACCCCCAAGTTGAGTGTTAACTATGGCGCACATAAAGCCCGAAGCACAGCCGATAGACCTGTCAGTGAATACCATTTTGGGTGCGCCTACTGACAAATTAGACATGCACTAGCTAAGACTTTCATCAGAGACAATGTTTAGCTCTGTGTAAAGCTGACTGGGGGATGCTCTTATGGGTGTCGTGCTGTATGCCCCACAGGCTACTGGGTATAGCATGCTCTTAACCACACGGATTCGTTTTAGCTCTTTCAATGCACCTCATTGTTGCCGTACCCGAGAGGTGGTGCCTTCCCATGATGAGTAAGACAGGGAGGTGGTTGTATGACAGAAATCACCCATGGTTAAATAACAATACCAAAAGCTCTCACTCTCCTTCGCCTAAAACCACCGCCTACACCAATTATGTGAAGTTATCATTGGAGTTAAGGTGTGGTTCACAAGTTTCATAGGTGGCATGCCATGCATTTCTCTGCAATGAATGTGTCAGAGAGGTGTTGCAATTAAGTGAAAATGCTGTTTTGCAATATTCCTAAACCTTTCTTATGAGAAAGCACTAACGTTACATGACACACTTTCTCTATACAACCGATATGAAGTGTAGCTAGCTTAAATAGCCTGGTCTTACAACTGCCAAACATACGAACCGAGTAACTAAACAGCAATATATTATGTTAGCTATACATGGATCAATGCATTGAGGTATTTATTACAAATGCAACCAGCTCTCTGACGTTTAGCGAACTACTTCATATTTAACGTTTAAATAAAGACAACAAGTATGAGGACACCGATATCCAGCAAGCTAATTAAAGTGTATAACTTTTGCTTGGCTAACTAACACGCTATATTAGCTTGCACGTTTCATATGCTCTCAAACAAAACACTTGCATGGGCTAACGTGTTAGCTGACGTTAGCTGGTTAAGTAAAATGAGTGTTGCTGTTAAAACCAATAGAGCAAGCTTGCAGCATTCACCACCCACAATCAAAGATAACGTTTGACTTACTACCATTTCACAAAGCCATGCTACAAATTTACCTTTGGTATCCTAAAACAAACGACTTCAACACAAAGACATGCAAGTCGGAGAAACGATTGAAACGTAACTTAGACTGCTACTGGTATGAAAACATTCATGAGAACTTTTTTCCACGACGAAATTGGCACGCTTCCGCTTTAAATCTGTGCAGATGTCGTATTGGTATTGTAGTTTCCGTGTAGTTTCCGTGTCGCTTCCTATGTGTTATTTTGGACCGTTTCCGAACTTCATTTCCCTAAATGCCCCATAGTCATGGGAAATGTAGGTTTTCAGCCAGAGTTACGAATACGGAACTGCCAAAGGGTATTGTAAACACGGGGTAGGTGGTTAATTTGTATACATGCAATATTTTAAATGTTTGAGCTGATGGAAGAGATCTGATACATCCAGAAAAGGTTTTTAGTCTCAACAATAAGGCTACACATAGTGCTAAAATACATATGCTAGAATACTTGGTCCTGGTCAAACTGCGATCACAGTACTGCGCTTTGGTACGCCCTCTACTGTTAATATACAATATACATATACATACAAACGAAAAATCCAAACCAAAGATCTGATAATAAATGATTTATTGTTAGGAAATTTCAACTAAACATTAGAATAGATCTGATATGTTCTCTGAACATTAAAAAAGACATTCATTTTCATATCAGACATGTTCACAGGAACATTCCATGAATGATGGGTCTTTATTTGTTAACAGATTACAAAACGCTAAAGCTTTTGAAAATACAAGCTTAAAAATTCACAGACAGAAATGAAATTCTATATACCCTGAATTGGAGAATGGTTTAAATGGCAGTGGATTTCTATTTCATTCTCTCTCAAATTTCAAATCATAATTAACTTATCTTACATAATCATATTCTTTGTCCTGGTGAGTGTTTTGTTTCAGGTTTTAAGTTTCACAGAAAAGTAAAAGGTACACAGGGACTCAGTAGTATGACACCATATATTTACAAAGACTCACAAAGATGAGATGATCAGAAGAATGACCTTTGTCTGTTAAAAACATCACAATGGAAAACATAACCTCTTACTGTATCAAAGATCATCTTGTTACTATCTCAAAAATCTCAAAGTAGAAATCCACATTTTTTGGTTTAATGTCACATTCTTGAGTCTCCCTCTAAGTTGTATTGTACACTTGGAGAGATAAATCGAGATTCTCCATTGAAAGTGCCTCTGGCTCTAAGAGCAGACTAAATACATGTGAATGAATGTGATCTACAGTCTTGTTTGTTAGTGCATCAGATAAGGTTGTATCTACATAACCTCACACCAACATACCAACCTCAGGGCAGTGTCAACATGTCAGCACACAGCAGAAGATTTGCCAAATATGATCAATCCACCCACTATCAATTAAGTTTCAAAACATGAGTCACCGCTTATGTGAGTCTGTTGAGGTATTTGCTTACACTTCACTGCAATATTAGATTAGCTGCGATTGTTAAGCCAGATGTAACATTAATGCCCACCGCCTGCTAGGTCCAGCAGTGACCCAGCAGCCTCTTGGGCCTCAGCATCAAGCTGAAGGATCTCCACAGTCTCCAGGTCTAATTCAGTGTCACTCGGCAGGACCAGGTACTGGTATTGATGACTCTGGTAATAGTGTAACTCTATGTACCCACTGTCTGACAGGGGGTCTTTCTCCATCTCCTCAGCAGTCTCTTCCTGGTATTCCACTGACTCCATGGTGACAAGCTCCTCATGATCAGGGGTCAAAGGACAAGTTGGGTTTTCAGAGAGAGTTGGATTATCGGCGATCAGGGCTTGGGGCGATGGTGTGGACAGGAGGAGGGTGTGGGAAAGAGAATCTGTACCATATAGATGAAAAGATGAAAGTTAAAATTCACATAATTTTCAACGTGTCATGCAGAATATGAGTCATGTAACAGTATTTATATATATATGATTCTACAGAAACAGTTCAAATTGCAGTCTCCATCAAAAAGTGTTTTCAGATTTTTAACAGAAAATTACATCATGTAGTGATCCAATTAGGTCACAGGCTTTGTATGAGATATTATAAATATTAAAAAAATCACTGTTTAAATGCAACTCTATATTGGAAAGTGGCCTCCTCCTCAAAGCCGAAATTTATGTTGATTAAAACAATACCAAAAACATTTTTGCCAATTTTTGAACTCAAATTTTTCAACATAACATCTTGATATCTTTTAAATGAAAATTTCTGTTCTATTTGGGGGATTTTTTTTTAATTGGAAAACTTAATGTCATGAACCTCCTGTAACACTCACTGTTTAAGTCTCCAAAAGTCTGATTTAAGCCACAGCTCTACAATTGCACCCAGGAAATCAGACTGCATCACTGTCCATCATCGCCACATCAGGAGTTCCAACATTTTGAAGTAATTGCACTACTAAGTCAGAAAATCAGTCTGTGACATTAACAGGTGTCATTACCGAACATTTATTTTTTCATATTTTGTAAAAACATTGGATTTTAGGCCAACATAGTTTGTTTTATAGAAGGGGCATCTGTCTAACTATATACTATAATATAATAGTCATTAAATCTATTGTTTTTTTAATCAATTTTATAGAATTGTAACTTTAAGTAACCAAACAATGTTGGGTTATGCCACAAAAAGAATTCAACAAAGAGGCACATTCACATCAGGCCAAGAGTGTTTGATGCAGTTTATGAAAAACTTTGAATAACCAGATATGATTCATGTCATAGTGTGAATTGATAGTGGTTACTATCGATGGAAGATGAACCACTTTCACTTTGAGCAGTTATTGATATTGTTTACTTTTGTTCTCTGTTTTACAAGAGCCTTTAAACAAGACTTTTATATAAGCAGCCCAAATACGCTGCTCTATTGTTATAGATTGTAGTCACAGGAGATGACTCACTAAGTTTAGTTTACATATAAGGCAACACGGATAATGCCTTTGGGTTTTTTTTCGCCTTTTCACTACAAATCAACTATTATGTGTAAGTAGGTATACATATTCTTCAATCAGTAATTAGTATCTCAATAATTACAATTTGAAATTTAATTTGATTAAATATTCATTCTAAATGACTTTAACTTGCAAATAATCTAGAATAAAAAAAACCATTTTATCTCAGTTTTTCTTTCTGTTACAGTAGTGATACATTTTTGGAAAGGAGAGAAATCCTGAAAAATTCAGAAAATATCACAAAATTTTGTGACTGTACCTTTAGTGGATTTGTATCTTTGATTTGTATCTTAGACACATATATGCTTTAGAATAAGGGAAAATAGATGCAATGAATGCAAATTTGAAGATTTTTACACCCCCCATTGTGAACCGTCTCTGTAAAAGAAGTATTTTATGTGACAAAGTTGCTGTGGGGAATAATTTGTTTTCATATAGCTGCTTGAACAACCACTTGTCTCCACTTCAGTGAGCACATGAGCCTATATAATACATAGGCTCAAAAATAACACAAAGGGACATAAAAGAGTCAGGCTATTGCTGGGACCATGGGTTGCCAAGGTAATAGAAGGTTGTTACCACGACAACAGAACACAAACAGACGAACAATGTTGCATGCTGAGAAAGCCGGGCAGAAAGAAAAAAAAGCTGCAGGTAATAAAGGTGTCAAAGATAGCTGTTACTGTATTGACTGACTCTTTAAGGCCAAGAGAAATTCATGAAGTGTCAAATACACAATATTTGGGGGAAAAAACATTGGAACATGTTCTTGTGCTAATGACATAAACGTAATGCTCAGTCTCCTCATCACTAACCTGAGATCTCCACAGAGTCACAGACCATAGACGCTCCATAGTCAGCTCCCTCCAACCTGCTCCACAAACACACAATGGCAGCAAATGACGAACCACATGGGCAAAAATGTTGGAAGGCTCAAAAAAGTTAATATTTAACAAATACTGTAATTGTGTGTTGATACTCACAATGCAGGCCTGTTCACCAGATTGCTGTTGGTGCTGTGGTAGTCATGGGTCTTCCTAAGCGCCTCAAGGAGTCCTGGCCGATACTCTGGACACACACACCACAGTGACCCCTTCCCCACTGACTGAAACATACATAAAGCATTACTTGAATTGTTCAAACAGCTCTTTTTTTTGTTCAAAAAAGTTGTCTCTCTACTTGCTACACCACCCTGCTCCCCCTAAGTAGGCAATCATGAGTAAGACAGTATGTACCCACCTGGTTCTTGTCCCTGTGAATGCGACGGAAGCTCTTGCTCAGAGACAGGTTGTGTCGAACGGAGTTCCTCCAACCTCCGGAAGCTGTCCTGTAGTAGGGGAAATTGTTCACAATCCAGTCGTAGATGCCTTTTACTGGAAGCCTCTTGTCCAGCGAATCCTCTATTGCCATGAAGATAAGACTACTGAAGGAATACGGAGGCTTGGATGAGGCGGAAGGAAGAGGTTGGGTAGGTACGGAGGATTGAGCCTCTAACTGTGGCAGTGGTGTAATTTTGGACAGGGGCTGCAGTGGCAGCAAGTTGCCCCTTTGATGCAGCCAACTGAGGCAGGTCAGATCATCTTGGTCAGATGTGTTTGCTGAGCTGAGGCAGTGTGTGTTTTGTCCTTCAAAGCACTGAGATGATGTGCAGTGAGAAAGAGGGGAAGAGTGAATGGATTCTGAGGTTGTGGGAGAGAGTGATGTAGGGGATGGAGGGAAAGAAATGGGTGAGAGTGGGAGTGAAACGTGGACATTTGAGGTTTGCAAAGGAGAGCAGGAGAAAGGCAGAGATCCATCTAGGGTGGTAGGAAAGGGAGAAGAGGGTGGGAGGGGTGGCAGTGTATGAGCATTACTATCCATCTCTCTCCCAGAGGTCAACTCCCAGTGTCATTCAGTTGCACCCCTGTTGAAAGAGAAGCCATGAATAAAGCAAAATTAGTTTGGAGAGGAACTATAAGGGTAAATCAGGATTAAAAGTGCACAACCTTGTACACAGGACCAAGTAACGTTCTTTATTGACAAAATAGTGACGTTAGTAAACCAACCTTTTAACATTTGCTTATACTACGGAAGGGTCCAACTATTCCAGATCCACTCCAAGTTTTACATTGAAAACAGGTCAATGAGAAAAATACTCATTACCGTAAGTTAGAGTTAAATGTTAGCTACCTTTTACCCCGATGAGCATTAACTAGAAACGTTCAAAGTCCACTTTATCCGTACACCTTTAGCTACCAAACTCCAGTTTTAATAGACACAAAAGTAAAATGCTGGCAGTGGACAGGTGCAGTTTACAGACATTTGCCAGTTGTATTTATAGGCGCATTGGCATTGATTAGATGCCTATAAATAACGAACTTAAGTCGATATTAATCGCAAGTAACTACGTCTCAAATCAGATTCACAAGGCACGTAAAAGGTCTCGATGTCAAGCCACATGGCTCTATAGTGTAGCTCGGTAGGAAAATGGCGGTACAATATAAAGTTACATTTAGTCAAGAAAGCCGCCTTTTGCTTTAGTCAGGTAACCTCTCAGTGATACTACTGCTTCAGGTGGATAAATAACGCACCAGTCACTTACCAAATTATCAAAAGGATGATGTTGGCAGGATTCAAAGTTATTTAAACATACAAAATACGTCATTCAAAAGTTAAAGGTACAATTCTGATATCCAAACATGAGTATAGGAGTCGAATTCCTCTCCCTCCGCGTTCTCTCCCCGTCCCAAGTTTCCATGGAAACGAAAAAGGACGCTTTGCCGTCCGCGCGCCGGCCAGCGCGTTCCCGCACCGATGACAGTCTAGACTGGAATATTACCGTACACTCTGACCGAGTCTGGTCTCACGTAAAACAAATGTGTTATTTTGCAATTTATATCTCATCGCGGTCTGTAAATACTAAAGATGACAATAACAACGACACAACAAACATAGACATAAGTTCTGTACAACACTGAGCAACTCAAAACATATAGCCCTGTCTTTATGAAAGCAGAGAAATAATTAAAATTCAATACACAAAGCTATATATATGTTTATTTTTTTCTACAAAAAAAAAATCCAAACATTGTCATGCTCTGTGAAATTTTGATAAATAAAAACAATGATTCACAAGAGAGATGGAGTTAATGGAGCAATATTAGCACACCAGAAACAGGTACTCAGACTTTGTGTGTAATGTGCATTTGTATGTTTGTATGTATGTGTGTTTTAAATACTGAAGAGCATTTCAAGGCTATTATAAAAGAGGAAAAATGAATCTGAGTACCATTTAGAATTATAATCAAACAAATCTTACAACAAAAGCCCTTGTCCTCAAAGTTACGTGGCCAAAAATAAGCATTTGTCAGTATTACACTCATAGTGGAAAACAAAAGCCTTCCATTTTCTGTTTTGCACAAATATTCATTCACTGTGCTGGTGAATCAATGGAACCATTTTTTTATGAATACTTCCATCCAACAAGCTTAACACACGCTACAGCTCAATATTTACTACATATGTTCTGAGCTGTCTGACAGAGAGCGTAGGCAGGTGTACAAACAGTGACACTCAACAACCACATGAGTAGGTGGGCATCAACATGGGTTTTTTGGGGTCCAACAACACATGGACTTCAGGGTAATAGGCCACCTCACGGTCACCTGACCAAGTGAGAGGTTAGCCAATATATAATGATTGGCTGAAAGGCAGCAGTGGCCACAGTGATGTAGAGGCGTAGGCGAGGTTTGGCACTTGCTCCAGCCCCCATGGAGTCAGAGGAGAGAGAGGAAAGGATCTTCATTTTCAGAGAACGAACCTGTGGAAATGGTAAGATCTTTTTACTTACATTTTAGGCCTACTTATTTTAAATATACAGTATATGGACAATGCAATATTCACCAAATAATAAATAATCTTTAATTCACAAAATATACACAACACACAAGGAGGCTTGCAAACTAACTTTTTATCCACAATTTATCCATGTTCCAAGCCATGTTTTTAATTTCAATGTGCAAAAAATACAACAGCAACAGTGTGATCAGGTTCGCTCTCTACAATACAACCACCACCAGATGTGTGAAATAAATCATGGTGCTTATGTCCATTAAATAATACTCTGTAGCACATATAGTAAGTAAGTCGAAATACCATTTGACATTTAGTGTAAGAAATGTCAATCAAAAGTAACAATCACATGATTATTTAACATACTTGTTGGTGGTTGCACTGTACAGAGTAAACCTGATGAAGCTGTATTCAACACACATGCACTGCTGTCTTATTTTTGCACTTGTTAAAAAAAGATGACTAAACAAGTTAGGAGCCCAGCCACCTGGTGTGCAGTGTACCTTTTGCAAACTAAAGCAATGTTTCATAAATGTCCCATTCACAATAGTGCAATAGTGATATTTTCTGACCAGATACTCTTAAATTAATTTGGGTTTGAGGTTAAGAAACATACTACTGTAATGGTAAGTGTTTCAGATTCATAAATGTAGTGCATTATGATAATACACATTCAAATAATACTTACAATAAAGAACATGAGGGCACAAGAGGACCAGGCAAGAGCCACAAAATAACCATCACTGCCAAACATTAAGCCACACAGCATTGTGAAGATCATCCTACAGGAAAGATGTAAACAATTGTGTCTCAAATAGTTACAACATCAACTTGGAGTACAGTTCACATTGGCTAGGCTAAGTTTCAAGTTAATCAGAATCAGTATATCCATATCCTTCTTTTAATTGTCCAGTGAAAAGTGTGGTAGGCAGTGGTCCACAGCTAAATAACATACTGACACAACCCTTACCCAACATATTTGTATCCACTGTAGGCGATGAGATCAAAGGTTGAGAGGTCAGTGTGTACTGTAAGCAGGTATAAACTCAGCAACATCACCAAGACCTCAATGATAACCCACACAAGAGCAGTGCTGGCACACAATCCAAGCACCTCTGGACTGAACCTGGAAGTTAGGACAAGACATTGCTTATTTAACATTTTTAATTCTTTAATTCTAAAAAAAAAAAAAGACAGACTTATTGGTAGTTGGAAATAAATTAGATTAGGAAAAAAGTATTCACCTTTTTTGAATGCCAAGGGCCATTCCAGCAAGCAAAATGTAGGTAATGAAAGCCATTGCTAAAAAATAAAAAGTACAGTCAATACAGAAAACAGGCATCCTGAAATGCTCTGATTGCCATAGGTTACAAAGATGAACTTACTGGGTATGTAAAGATCAGGTGCATTCACATCGTGTCTTGGTGTCAGTGGAGTGTCCCGATGGTAACGAACTTCCCAGTCCTAGCAGGAACATTAAAATATATATTCACATTACACAATGTAACAAAGAGCTAAGCAAACCTGGGTCAGAAAGTATCTGCAAATAATTCTAAGTACAAGTATTAACATGCTTGGACTACCATACCAGGTCTGCCACATTAAACACTATAATAGTGCCAGTCTGCCAGAGTTTAGACAACCACAGAAAAGTATTTGAAAGTGAATGTAGATTAGACTAAGTATTAATGATGAGGAAATTAGGTCACTGCAGTAGCAGAGGATAGGATATAAATAAGAACAGAGCAAATACAGAGTAAGATATTACAACAATTGCATCACAAGAACATATTCAGGACAGTACAACAAATAAAGATTCATGCAGTAAACCCCACCCATCTGGTACTCTAAGCAGGATAAAACAAACACTATGAATTATTTGTGAATACTATTTGACCCTGGTCTGGTATAGACTCAAGAGTTCTCACACTGTGTAGTCCATTCATTATCAGAGCGCAGAATGTTTAGAGTTTAGAGTTGTGACTTTATTTACAATCTGAATACGTATAGTGGGTGGACATTAGTTGAGCTGCATGTACTTTTACATCTGCACTGCCAATCATGACATTATGATGTTTATAAATACAGCATTGATATATGCTGGAGAAGTGATTAAGTGGTTGATTATATTATGTGAATGGGCTGATTGTGATAAGTGGAAAATATGATACCAGAGAAAATTATCACACATGTACTTAACACATCAGTGTTTTGTATCATCCCGTACATTGATGTGGAACAGTGTCTAATGGGATAAATGCCTTGATTACCTGATGCGTATAAGGGAACATGAGGAGCATAAGTTTCTTCATGACATATCTGGTGTCGACAGCAAAGAAATATTTCAGCTTGTTCACAGACATGAATCTGCTGATCTGAAAAGCAGAACAAGATAAATCAACATCACACGGGAAGTGTGGGTCACAGTTGAGCCACAGTAATTCTTAGAGTCAGCTACTGTTGGCTTCATGATTGCAGAATTTTGGCTCGACACACAGTGCATGTATTCTGAACAAGTATTAAAGTTGCCATTCCAGTCAAACAAAATCAGTTTCATATGTGACTTCCACTGGCAATACTTACTTCTTCCCCTGGTCCCCTGTGTTTGGAAACTCAATAATTGTTATTATGATAATAACAAATTTGGACCAGCAAATGGTCTACTAGTAGTTTATTTTTATTTTTTTATTTTTATTTTTTTTAACTTTGCCTGAAAACCTATCCACTAAAACTCATAATGGACAATGTTTCAGCTGTGGTTGTAGAATAGGCAATATAAGGGAAAGGAGCAATAGAAAGTAGCTGAACAACAGAAAGATTGGGGCTACTCCTGGGAGGGCTTCTGTGTGTCAGTGAAATTGTGTATGTGTGTGGCTCTCTATCTCCCACACCTTTAAATCACAATCTTGTCAAAGCACGAGTCACTAACAACTAACACCAGACTGGAACTTTTTCAAAGTTGCAGACTGAATCATGGTTATTTTTTAAGATTTTTCTAATCCACATGTTACATTGCCTTATTTGTGGATTACAAATCATATCTGAAGGCACAGTGTGAAGAACCTGCTTTTTCTCACCTCTTTGTTTACCATATCCTTTCCCTGGTTGGCCAGGGAAGAGCCATACATCATTGCAGCATTGGCCATTGGGTCAGCAAACAGGTTGTCCATCCCAGGACCCCCTTCAGGGCCAGGTGAAGGTCCCCCCATATTGTACCCAGGAGTGTAGTATCCCTGACTGTTCATTGCTGGTGCAGAGGAGCTGGTGTCTTCAAACAAGAGGGGATCTCCTGTAGGGGGAGCTGCACGAGCTCTTGGTTTTGCTGGGAAGAAGATGGACACAACAGACTAAATGGTATGTACTGAAGCTATATAAAAGAGAACTCTAAACAATGTGACTTCAGTGTTGCATGTTTTAGTTGCAAGGTTAATATGGATAATAAAAAAATCTAAGGATATCACAGTTAGATTACTAACTGTGCATTGTGCACTGTGCAGTACATTAGCCAACTGAGCCACCAAGATGCTCTGTTAATCCTATTGTTTCAGACAGTTCAATCAAAATATTTTCTCTCCCAAAGCTAGAGATCATAGAAACACAGTTTCAATCTGTGAAAGAGTCAAGAGGCAAAACCAGGAACTGTTAAACTGACAAAAGATGGACATTTACTTTATGCAGCTTCTTTTATCTTTTTACTTGAAATTTACTTTCATTACAGTTACTTGAAAAAAACATGTCCCTGTAAAATCACCCTGGGTACTGTCACTGATTACATAAAGGTGGTATTTCTATTCCCTGTTAGATAAACAGCTCCAGTTTCTATCTCTTGATGACACCATTACATAGGTGAGTAATGGTTCCCTTGTGTCTTGCTTTAGGAGAGAACTTGTGTAACGTTATGCTTACAAATTCATTCTGATGTTCCACAAAATAGGATGCTAAGTGGATTTTAAAGGTGGGCTTTTACACTTTTTCTTAAATGATAATGATGTAAGAGCCATCTGGCTGCCGACCTTCGCTGTCTGTTGGATGATGTTAGTTGTATGGGTTTAATTATTATTTTTTCACTTACTTGCTCTATACCCATGATGTGGCAGGTCCATTGTAACGTACACTGACGTTGGTGTTAGCTAAAACAAAAACAAAGTAATGTTAAACGCCATGTTACCTTCAATAATGATACTAATTTTGCTAGTTAACTAACGTTAAGTTAGATGTGCCAACACTCATGTTTTGACCCAGCTACAGTTAGTTAGCTGCTGTTAGATGACTTAATATAAGATAGCTAAATTATCGCTAAACGTTTGGCTTGGGTCACTTTTTATGCTAGCATTAGCTAGCTAGCGACTAATACTGTACAGCAGTATGTTTGCTGTAGGCTAACGTTAACCACTTTGCTAACGGTTAGCAGTTAACTGTGATGATCATGATATTCAACAGAGACGGGACAAAACTGGACAGGTGACAGAAATGCATTTAACAATACTGATGAAAACGTCGATACAGGTTTCCCGAGGAATAACATTACAACAGAAGTAAATAACAACAGAATTAGCACTTGCCTGCCCAGCTAACGTTGGTAGCCAGCTACGTGGATATCCGACAGTTTGGGCTAATCCCACCCATCGCCTGTGGTTGGTTGACTTGACTGTGCCTGCGTGGCAGAAAACGATGCGGGGTGAAGTTTCCTTTGAGTGCCGACGCAGGATCTGCTCCCCCCCAACTACCCAACCTTAACTATTAATGGGAAAAAATGCAAAACTGATTCCAGATCAGCAACGAAGGGGCGTTTAATACATCATTTAGGGACCACTTTTTTTTAGGATGGTATCACTCACAACGTAATTAACACAATTAATAATATAGTTAATAAAAATGACTAAAGTAGGTTACAAGTAATGCATATACCAACATCATGTCAACAACACAGGCAACTGGCTCCTTACAGGCCTATTCATCAGTTCAGAAACTGCCCTGTACAATCACATTAAATCAGTCTGCCTTTACAACGAGCAATATGATCAATTAAATATGTTTTAGAAAAGGGTTTCTACACACCATGATTTGCAACAGTACCTAATCTAACAAATGTAAGTGTGTAAGGAGCTGCTATGCATCTGGCACTCTCTGTGAAGTGTGTGTGTGGGTGTGGGTGTGGGAGGGGGTGGTTAGGTGAATGAATGGCGATTTCAGGGTGAGTAAATGGTGAAGGAATCTTGTTAACCTCTTAAATCCACCACTCCCAATAACTGTAATTTGTGAGGGAAAATGTGAAAGAAAACATCAACTTAACCTCCCCTTCAGAACTGCATGCTTTAATACTATCATAAAGCACTTACTCCCAACTGATCTAGATGAGTTGCTTAGCCAACAGCAAAGACCTGGCAACTCCCAAATGTATGTAACTGTATGAACGTTAAACTAACCACTACTGACAAAGAGCATTCATGCTCAGCAGACCTTTCCTGGGCAAATAAAAGTGGGGAGAAAAGCCAGCTGATGCATGCAAATGGGAAAGAAACAGGCAGTCAACATGTTGTGACATGTCATTTAGAGACACAGCCAGTGTGCCATCATTGCATTCCACAGGGCTTAGTCATAGGTTATTCACCTTTACCCCATATTTCTCCTCCTACTAATAAGATACCATCAAACCCAGAGAGAAAAAAGATCCTGCACATGTTCCTCATCATAATGGGGAATATTGTTGGAATCTGAACCAGGAGAATCATTAGTCAAATATGTCAACTAAAAAAAATGTTGAGCTGCTGGTAGTATCAGTTTTCATTCACTGTTGTCAATAGTTTCATTCCTCTGGTGGTGCTGATAATTATGAAGAGACCAAAAGGCACAAGAGTGAAATGTATCAATCTCTAAATGGATGAACATGATTAATCTCCACTGTCCCATGTTTTCTTAAAAAAAAAAAAACAACAGCTAATTTATTGAGTGGATAGTAACTGTATTTGTAATTAACTTAGTCACTCTTGTAAAAATCTAATTCCCAGGAGAAGCATAAGTAGTAATATGAGAAATTGGTACAGAGAAAACAGTCAGCAGCACAGAGGAGTCAGACCATGCCGGGAACTCTGTCTTTAGGGAATGCAAGGTCAGCAGCTGTTGTGACAGACTGAGCTCAAATAATCTGCCATGCATTTTTTGAACCTCTTCTACATTTCAAACTATATTGTGCTGTCGCATAAAAGAGTTGTTGAAATGGATGGTGAAATAATTCAACAACGTTGTGTCAATCCACTGACTCATCTCCACAGGCATGTGCTCGTTGATGTGGTTTATAAAGTAACAGTGACTGCCAAAACCTCAACACAATTAGGCACAACCACCAAAAGTTTGCCTATGCTTCATTACCCATTTCATAACCTTTCCTGCGGCCTAACTGCCACCTTGGGGTTGTTTAACTGTTAGGCTTTTAAAATAGCACAATGCAATTTACAATACAATCCATACTGTTATGTCTCATTATAAAATAAAATAAAATACTGCTTTGTTTCAGTGCCGTAATAAAATTACCTATGAAACCATATGGTGAGAATAGGTACATCCCAATACTCAAAAGGTAGTCGCAGCCTGCACGCCATGAGGCGAGCAGTCTGTTCTGTCAAAGGATTCCCGGGGTACTCTCAGGAGGAAACTGTCTCCATATATGGTCATATACGTCATGGCACGTGGTAGCTCTGTGATAAATAGCAGACGACACTATTTCCCGTAACTGAGGAGGGGCGTGGCAAATCTATACCATCGCTTTAAGAGTTTATAATCTCTCAATCATTCCCAACCTTTCACTTTAAGCTGTATGACTAAGGACGAGTGGATTTACTGAAAGACAATTTCCGAGGATTTAGGACGATTTCCAAAGGAGTCTGGCAGTCTTTTCTTCCTTGTTCCCCCTTGAAGACGTACTCCTTTGGACTCTACCAATTTACCGCAATACAGTGGGTTTACCCCACGTTTGAATTAACAAACGAGACTCAATTCGAAAGCGAGTTTGTGAAACTTGTAGGCCATTGGCCCAGTTGGATTGAATTTCGCTAAGTAAAGATGTATCGAAACTTTGGAAATCAAGGGCGAGGCAATCTGACATACACCAACAGCGACCCTGGGTCTCCCCATACTGGGTCAAGCCCTGTGTCTCAGGGTAGCACTAGCACCTCAACTACACAACAGGAGCAGGTAGGAACGTCTCTTACAAATGTTGACTACGTCCCGACCAGTAAAAATACAAATGTTACATGATATATGTATTGTATGTATATAGGTTATTGTATTGTTAGTATGTAAATGTTATTGAAAAGTAAAAGTCAGGTTACAGAGTTCACAGCATTCTCCACATAAGCCCATCCCCATCATCTATTAATTTATCTTGTTTTACTTTACATTTAGACTATAGGACCTATGGAGCCTTGTTATTGACCAGAAGTTGAATTTACTGCTACTTGTTGGGTTGTCCACCAAGTTAATCACACTTTTTATCTGTTTTTACAGAAATTTACTATGGCTGGTAGCCATCAATTTGTACCAAGTCTCAATGCCATCACAACCAATCAAGACCTCCAGTGGTTGGTCCAGCCCTCCCTTATGCCTCCAACAGGCCCCTCACAATCTCCACGACCTCCTTACCCGATTCATTCAGGGGTCCGGCCCCTGACTCACTCACCCTCCCAACCACATCTTTTCCGACCAGGGGTCATAAGAGCAGCTGCAAATTCTACAGGGTCAACAAGACACAGGAACGATGAGCATGTAAATATATATATCTTTACATAACAGAGTCTGAAACTGTTTTAAGGTATATACAGCCCTGAAGGGAAGTGAGAAGTGAGATTGGCGATTGTGGGCATGAAAAGCCAAACTCGTCTGTGTGAAAGAAAATTTAAAATTTCCTCCTCCTTGAATTTTCCTAGAGAGAAAGCAGAAAGTGAGTCTACTATAGAGGTGTGGACAGTGGCTCAATCATCTATGTGTCATTAATGTGTAATATCCTGTAATACTCTGACATGGCTGCGCAATTTCCTTTAGACTTGTACAGCAGAACATTCAAATTACAAACAGGAACAAACATCATTAAGAGGATCATTTAGATTTTAAATAATTGAAAAGAAACAGAGGCAGAGGCACACTGTTTTTTTGGTAGTGTTTACTTTGGGCATGTTGACACGGTGAACTTGTCACCTTTGACATTGTTTGTGAAGTTAAGTATTTTGTTAGCAGAGCGACATTATCTGTGCTGAGCCTATTAAAAATAACAAACTGTTGAGCTAAGAAAGAAATATTACTAGTACCATCACCATGTGAACTTGGCTCAAAGGTACTTTCTTTCTCCACCTTTCTCTTTTTTTAAATTTCATTGTTTTCAGTTTCATGGCACGTATACCAATTACAGTTTTGTTCTTGGAGTTGTAATTTCATAGTACAGGAAGCAGACTTTCATGTGAGTCATTGGGGCAAGTCTTTTCTATGACTCACACCTGAGTCATGGCTGAGGTCTGAGCGTGACTCATCATCCTGAAAGGGCGGGAAATACTGGATGAACGGTGATTGTTGAGTAAAGCCTTGGTTGGAATCAGAGTTAGGGTGTTACAACAAGACAAAGGCTCAGACATTTCATCGAGCAGCCATGAATATTTGACTGTGATGACTAAGTGCACGCACATGGTGGTAGTATTTCACCCATGCTTCATAGTGGACTCACATCAAGTCTCCTTGTACAATTGTTGCTTTGAAATGAATAGGTTGCCCAAAGCAAGGAGTTATAGAATGCAACTCCAGACATGAAATCGGGTGTGTCATCTAACAGTTCTTCCATTTGCTTTTAACTCCGTCCAACAAGTATGTACATTTTGTTAAATTAACCTGTTTTATTTCATCTAATCTTTTTTTTTCTTTCTGATCAAAGTTATCCCGAGATGAGTTGGAGAGACGTAGAGTAAGGAGAGAGCGGAATAAACTGGCAGCTGCAAAGTGTCGAAATCGTCGTCGGGAGCTGACAGACACACTGCAAACCGTGAGTGAACATTGCACAAATGTCATAACATTGATCCTTGAATTATTAGGTATTTATCACATCATCAGGTATGAGAGAATTTACAGAATGTCGGTCTTTCTTTCCTTCCTCTGGGTCTAGGAGACTGACGAGTTGGAAGGTGAAAAGTCCCGTCTACAGAAGGAAATATCGCTGCTGCAAAGGGAGAAAGAAAAACTTGAGTTGGTCCTGGAAGCCCACCGTCCCATTTGTAAAATTGAGGACTCTGATTCAGATTCTGATCCAACCCCAGTACTCTCCTCTTTGGGCATCAAAATGGAACCAGGGGATTCCAACAAACCTGGGCCCTCAGCAAAACCCCAAACAAAGCTGGAGAAGCCCAAACCAAAGATTACTCTCCCTGCCAAGCCTGTGACGTCATCTGCCTCTGCTGGTCCATCTGAATCTGAATCCCTCCACACCCCAATTCTCATGTCTACTCCATCTCTCACCCCATTCACTGCTAGTTTGGTTTTCACCTATCCCTCTGCCTCTTTAGACACCAATGCTTCTGTCCCATCCCAAGCTATCGCATCGTCTTCACATCAGGGTAATACCCAACACTCTCGAAACCCCCAACCCTGTGGCATAGCTCATCGCCGCAGCAGCAGCAGTGGTGACCAATCGGATCACTCCCTGCACTCTCCTACCATCCTCACACTGTGATTGACAGCCCTGTCATCTTGGCAAAACACTAATGTTCAGTAGTGATGTAGTCATACCCTATGACAAAAAGAAGCTAACATGTCGGCAATGAAAATGATGATTGTGATAACCCTTACAAAATGAAATAGTACTAGCTAAGTGCATCTGCTACATTTCATCTTTTTCGAGTGCTGATACAGTAGATAATATGCACAGTAGTGGCATTATCAGGATATGATTGTTACACTCTTTTTTACATAAGATTTTATATATATATATATAGTCTATATTTGTCATTATAAAACCTCTAAGGTTTCATAAAGAGTATGTTTGAAGAAAATAAATATATGATAATTCATTTATAAAAGTGCTGCATGCTGATTATATTCTATTAAGAATTTGACAAGCTTTTTGGAAATAATTGTGATAATTCTGTCTAGTATGTATAAACCCATGTTGCATAGTTAAATCTTGTAACACTTTGTAAATGTCCTCATGATGGAAAATACAGTACTTACAAACAAATAGTTCTCATTTTTGTATGAATATTATGGAAGCAAATTATAGACCACTAAGGCTGGGCCGTAGGAGTTAATATAGATTATATCATAATGTATTTATTTTGAGAGTGTAATATATTTTTGATAATGTTTCTTCTCTGACTAATGAATTGTTTTGGTGGGCAGTGCCTTACTTTCTCTTTTGTCAAAGCTGTTCTATTTCAACAATAAAGAACAAAAGTTGAGAACTGTGTGCAGTTTGTGACGGTGCAATGCTATCGAAGGGAATCTCTTACTAGTACCTACATGACTCAGAGTGCTGGATAGCTTTTCTAAAATGAGGTTAGAGAGAGAAAGAGAATCTGTGTGCTGCTGTCAAAGGACTTCTCTGTATCACTAAGTGGGTAAAAGCATTACTGCCCTCTCCAGATCCCTGTACTGTGCAAATAGGGCTCCAAAAATAAAACTGATGAACAACCATAAAGTCAGGCTGTTTGACATGGAAAGAAGCATCAATCAAGTGTCTGTTAGGACATAGAGGTCAAAACAAACAAGCACAGAACTCAATCATTCATTTTGTGTCATGTAAATGCCTCGGTCTCAGCAAAGTCAAACACACAAAGAAAGGTCAGAACACAACAAAGTGTCATAGCCACTGTATTTAAAGCTCTTCAATGCACTACGAGCATAGCCCACCAATAACAGCCAACAACAAAGCAAATCTCTTCCAATCCATGTGCATCATCTATGATTCCAACTGAAATTTGTATTTGTTAATAATGCAAGTTAATACTGATAAATCAAGGTAAAGAAGAGTAAAAGAGAAGATTATCCCTAATGTTATAGAGTAAACACAAAGCATGAGTTACATTAGAGTGCTGACCATTGCCAACTTAAACAAATTGTGTATTAGCTGTGATATGCTAATTGAAACATGAACAACAACAATATAATAACAAAATGAAACACAGGTGACTTAAAACAGCTTGCCTCTCTGGCCCATTTATATAAATCATTACATAAAACTTGTAGACCTTCCAGTTTGATACAAAGAGTTTCCAGTTTGATACAAAAGTGTCTGATCGAACTTAGGTATGTGCAGTTCAGTTCTGAGTGAGGTCCAATGACATCAGACGACAGTGATATCATATCTGGTCCGAGACCTAAACTAGTGTGATGGCTCTTCCCAGGCATTAGCACATGTACATTATGCACACCACCCCCACCCAGCGTAAACCTGAAGGGCCTCAAAGTCAGATTGGTACAAATTGTGATAATCACCATGCACATATGGCACTCCAATCCTGTCCTGAGGAAGAGAATGCATAAACTATTACACATAGTTATTGGGTCTGCAAACAAAAGCAAACATCTTTTTTATTTATTTATTACAACTCATCTATTTCAGTGCTATTGTAATTCAGTGGACTAATATGGCTCAAAACTGGATTGAAATGAATCTTTAGGTCCATGATTTAAAGATCCATGATAGCGCCGTCCAGTACAATACAAAAAGGCTTCTACCAGTGTAGGCTAGTCCAGTGCATGAGATAAAATTATATGCGACCCACTTTTTTGATCCCATTTTTCCAACAATGGGCGACTGAAAAAGGATAATTTCCCAAAACAGAAGACTCTTTAGAAAAACATTGTAAAATTTAGATGCATTATCATCTGGAAAATGCCTATTTGATGTCTCTGTGGCCTATAGGTCCTGAAAAAGTCAATAGTGGTAGAATCTTTGTCAAGTCAAGGGTCTATTCGTCAGACCATACACCTAGTGGCACAAATTCTGTGCAGCATTGAGAAATGCATTTGTACCAACTCATCTATATTTGTATTTTCTGCTTAAACATATTCTTTTGTGTCATTTTCTGTCAAATCATCCCTAGCCCATCTTCCTCATTTAAGTCAGCCCAAAATTGCAGCAGCCCGTGGCTACTGACCGAAATATGTCCTATCATCAGTCATCAGGTGAGCACACTAGGTGAAGCTGGTCTGGACTTCCGACACTGCCAGTGCTTGAGCTTCCATCTCCCAGGTCCCGGGCCACCATACAAGGCAGGTTGAGCTCAGTTGACCCGCCAGGACTGGAGTCACTTCTACTGACACATTCCTCCTCCAGGACCAAGCACAGTTCCTTCAGGTCCAGGTTCTCTTTGACCAGTCCATCCTGCATCCGCTCCAGGTCAGCGAGTTTTTTCAAGTATCCACCCAGATCTTCCCGCATCACTTTGGCCGCGTGATGCCCGAACAGCTGCCATTCCCTGGCGAGCTTTTTCACTTTAAGTCGATCGTCGTCGAGAAAACAGCACAGATCACGCAGCTCTGTGTTTTCCTCTTGAAGGCGTTGATTAATGACCTTCAGTTCCCTGATTTCAAGGAGGTGCCCCTGTAATTGTTTATTTACCTCTTTTATCAGCCGTCCACGCTGAATGAGAGCTGATATTTTTTCCGACTCTTCTTTACGCAGTCGACTCACCAGCTCTTCCTTGGAGCATGCCAGTAAATCGTCGTCAGACATCTTTGACAATTCAATATTAAAGATCTCGCTGTCGCTACCCATTTCTAACTGAATCGGGCGTATAGGCTACCTGAGAAGTCTCCAAAAATTGCTGAGCTGTAAACAACTTATGAACTGGACACTTCAATATCCAGGATGCTCAACACTGAGTCATCATATCTTCATCCAGTCTGTTGCAAATGATAGGTATGGACTCATAGACCCACTTGAGGCAAAATCAAAGGATAAGCACATGAGACCTTTAATTAGATTCACTTCTTCTGGGCATGCAGACCTAGTTTGTACTACACACCGCCTTTTCCCCGTGAATACTGCCTTAACTAGGTCGTGTATGAAAACGCAGAGCAAAATCCCATTAATGTCAATCTATCATCCTCTCAACAGTAGGATGTGGCCTTTACAACTGTCCTTAATTTCCCTCCTCTCCCAGTCTCGTCAGGAGGCAAGAGTCGTCCTGTACTTCGCTGGGTTTTATATATACCGGCCAAGTCGATACATGGGGGTTTAATCCAACAACCTCGCACGCCCTGCAGTTGTTATGATTTTATGTCGCTGGCATCACGTAGTCTCGCCGAAAAGGACGCGCTGGGAAGCCCTTTTTTCTTCGGTTAAATTAACTCCCCAGCGATTGAAAAATGTGTCCGTATGGCCAAACAGTTTTAGTACAAACGATTCCCTCCTTAGGTGACAATAAAAAAATATCCGATCTTGCTCTATATCTGGTCAAAATATGTGCAGCATGCTCTGCTCATCCTCTGGAGCTGGGCTATTACAACAATGTCCGCCTCCTCCACTTTCACGGCTGACTCCGCGTAGCAGTGAAGTGCGTCAAGCTAGCCAGACCAATACCAGAAGTTAGTTGATTTAGCCTTCAAAATAAAAGCTGTCGTTGTCGAATTTGAATCAACGACATAATTAAGTTGTATGCAAACTGTCTGAAAAATGTTTTTTAATCATACTATATCTCTCTCCTCCAACTCATTCTTTATTTCCCCCTTGGTAGTTTATTTTATTCAAAAACCGTTTCAACACATGCACGCCAATAAGGGTTTTATTTTGACTGATTTCACCGGAAGTTATTTGCATTCTGACTGTTTTGACGCTGGTCACTGAGTATAATAGAAATATTCGTGGTTTCCAGTGAGGTTTCCAGTGTCTCTGACACAGCCAACCTACAGCCTGATCGTAATATATAACAAATCCGATGAATGAACAAAAAAACAGAAGAACAGATTGATCCTTCGGTACAGTTGAATTGACCAGCTCCAATTGCAATGTGAAAAACATAAAGATGCCTGAAGGAGGTCTACTGTTCCAATCTCTCTCTCGCTCTCTCTCTCTCTCTTTCTCTCTCTCTCTCTCTCTCTCTCTCTCTCTCTCTCTCTCTCTCTCCGTGTAGGCCTACACTTGTGCGCCCCCATTTGGATTCAGGATCACAGAATGTAATGTAATGTA
>CABFOQ010003034.1:7313-26692 GCA_900660455.1 Gephyroberyx darwinii | reverse complement strand
ACACACACACACACACACACACACACACACACACACACACACACACACACACACACACACACACACACACACACGATGAAAATCAGACCATATTTTAGCAGCCATTTATGCAGGAACACAGGTAATTCAAAAGGGTTCACAAACCTTTTCTTCCATCGTTGGTAAACAAAATCTAAACATCTATTCTGTAGTCATGCGTGAGATGATAGGTGACCAGAGGTTACGGTTCTCACACTGACCTGACATGCTCTGGTCTCA
This sequence comes from Gephyroberyx darwinii, assembly GCA_900660455.1. Lineage (NCBI taxonomy): Eukaryota > Metazoa > Chordata > Actinopteri > Trachichthyiformes > Trachichthyidae > Gephyroberyx > Gephyroberyx darwinii. The sequence goes on along the minus strand of CABFOQ010003034.1, from coordinate 26,434 downwards.
GCTTATCCAGCACCATCTCTATCAGATCGGGTCTGAAGTCCTCCAAAAGGTACTCCGCTGCCAAAACCTCTTCAAGCGGGTAGTACTAAAAACAGACAGGGAAGAAAGCTGTGAGCATCGTACTGTGAAAAAGGGCTTCAAACTTAACACTGGCCAAGCAATCCCTATTTGATGCTCAATGGGCACTTGAATGGGAGCACTGAGTACGACGGAAATGAACACGCCTTGTCTGTAGCCCAAACTTTTTAGGTGCATAGGTCTCAAACTGATGCTACTATAAGAGGTGGAAGGAAGCCTATCAAAGCATGAGCATAAGACTGAAATGTTTGCTACACTGCACTGTGGAATAATGTGGACTGTATCTCGCAAAACAAGTCCCTCATTTTTGTGTTGAGGGTGAGAAAATTATTAACACCATAATTTGGCAAAGCTACAGCCATGTGTGACCTTTTTAGCTTCGTATAACAGGAAAGTCCTTTTATTAGAGCAGCAGTGGCCTTGTGGTATTCTGGTCTATGCAATATGTGGTCAAAAATGCCTAGCCTAATTTTGGCTGTGCCTCTGCAATACCTCCGTCCTCTAAACACAGTCAGCCAAGGAGCCGGCAGCAGCAGCACCAGGCAACCTGATGACGACAGCGGCTAAACACAGACACAATGAGCTGCAGTGCGTCGCCTTGGAGACAACCTTTGCAGATGGAGAGGGGGGACCTACATGTAGTAAACCGGCCACTTTGGAAGTATAGCCACGGGGTCGCTCCTTGTCCTTGAACCTAAAGGCCACTTTGTTTAAATCCTGCAGAGAGAGAGAGTGCACGTCAGTCACAAGCGCACACAGCAGTTTCATTTAAGCCCCCATGCATGTTATTCTGATCCCTTAGGCCATCTCAGTTTTGTACCAGTAGATATAATGCAGGGTGGGAAATTAGTACTATACGCAAGAATCCATCAGCCTCTACAACAACTGGACAAAAAAAAAAGTCTAGCTTCCTGCTCTGAGCATTAATCACCTTGCACTCCTCGAAGACCCACTCCTGAGGTCCCTCAGTGCGCAGCTTCTGGATGTACTGGAACATGTGGAAGATGATGTCCTCTACGTGCACTGCAGCGACACGCATATCACACCTCAACGCACATGATTAAATTTACCCACACAACGCACACATAAATCTCTCCACCAGGCAAAAGGCACAACCACGTGCAAAGGACACCAGTAAGTGGGAATCAAATCCATTAACGTCCTCTACTTACAGAGCCCCTCTTCAGTCAAGTCGACGTTGATGATGAAGAACATGAATCCTCTGGCTCCCTCTTTTTGCCCTCCAACAAGCGTGTTCACCCAGCCTAATAATAAAGATACTTATTAATATCTAGATATTTATACATTTCCTTTAGTTTTAGGATGGACAGTTGAACCTCTTGAGCTTAAGTACTGAATGAGTAAAGAGTTTGTATATTGTAAAAGTGGATCCATGACAGACTGTTTGAAGCTACAGAGTAACAGTGATTGTGCTGGTCCCGCTTGCCCGCTGCACTTGTAATATAAAGAAACATCTGCTTTGTTTACTGTTGGTTCACTTTGTTTTCGAAATATAGTTTTTGGATGTATGAGTATTTTTTTTTTCTTTATCAAGACCAGAATTCACCTCTAATGTCATAAATATGCCATTGATGCACAGCGTGTGGTACATATTTAATGATCTCATCTAAGGGCCATTTTAGTAAAGAAAGAATAGAATTATGGACACAAATATGGTTGTACATTAATAACCACAGACAATATAAGTCACACTGACTACTGAAATTTCCGATTTGCAATTTCATCAAATTGTTCAGCACAGCCTCCTAAACAAGGTAAAATCCCTGCCTTCAAAAATCTCACGGTATATCTGAGGACATCATCATATTCAAACCTAGCAAGCTGTATGTAAGGATTGTGATATAAGCGGCATACACAGTTTTTTCTACATATATATAACAAATAAAATTGAAGACTTTGGCCAATATCATGCAGCTCTTCAGTAGTTCCTACCTTTAGCTTTGAGCTCAGATAACAAACTTCCTGGTCCCTCATGACCAATCAGATGCCCAAGATAGTGTCCTGGGTTAGACTTGTAGTACTTCTGCAGGTCCGGGATGGGGAACGTCACATACAGGTTTCTGATGTCTTTGATGGGTACCACTTTGTAGAATTGCTGTGTTGGAAACCAAAGAAGATATAAATCAAGTAACTTAGATAAAGAAATTAATAGAAAATGCTATTTATCGTGACCAAATACAACTGGGCAAAAATGAATACCACAAATGTGCACCAAAGTAACAAGGTATAGTTGATTGATTCATTTATGAAGAAACAAGTAGTGAAGCCTTGGAAATGTGTTTTAATTAGCAGGGCCCTTAATGTCAACCCACACAGCCCTCATGGAAACAACTGCAGTCAATGAACATACATCATCTTTTCACTCATGTAGTGTTCAATCTCAGTTCTTTCAGTAGTATCTTTAAAACCGTTTGGAAATTAATTAAAATTCTGCCCCTACAGGAAAGGAAAGTCATAATTGTGCCCTTGGTAGCAGCATTTCTAAACATTCACTCTATTCATAGTGTGAAACAACCACGAGTCCACCCACTACTCAGCTGGCTCAATGAATTCATGATTTGCCATTGGTACCGAACGTTGTGAGATTGAATCCAGGGTGGTGCTGAAGAAGCATGACACAGTCTCGTTTTGGGCAAATATGTGACTTCTGATATTTCAAGGTTTTGATTATATATCAGTTATGGCACAGACGATGTGGCTTGTCCAGAAGGACCTCTAGAGTGGCTGCTTGTAACCACGTTTCTTTTTTTTATATTCTTCTTAGTTGTTTCTCTTAACTCTTCTCTTTCTTCTTACAGTACATCAGGGCAGTCCAATTCATAACTGCTCCTAGTTTCTATTTCTAATATAGCGACAATATCCTATTGGGAACCCAGTATGATGTATTTGTACACTTATGCTCCTTGTAAATACTTGTTATGGGCTGTTTCAAATCCATTACATCTCTAGCATCAAGTGGAAGAATTATTGGGAGAGATAACTTAGCGGCTCACCCTGAGATGTTCCTCCTGGAAGGGGTGCTCAGGGAATTCTGGGATAGGCACGTTCTTGTTCTCCACCTCTCCAAAGAGCTTGACCACCATGGAGGTCAGCTCATCTAGTGATTCTGTCAAAAGACGAGGAAGGAGGAACAAAATTCAGTTGAACAGGCTTTCAGTTTAGCGTAGATGTATTTGAAATAGTAGCTCATACAAGCAAAGTAAACAGGATGAAACCACAGTACATAATCTACAATGATCAAGGGAAGCAACAAGGTTTATAGGAAATGTGGTCTTAATGTTGAGAAACACTAGGACTGGCATGTGAAAGAGGCTACCAATCGTCTCGTCCATGGTCTCATTTGTTTATGTCCAAATACATAAACAATGATATTTAAAAATGTTTTAAAAATGCTACATTTACCACCTTTAAAAACACAATGTGGAAATAAAACTTGAAGAGTTGTGGTTGTTAAAAGCTTTAGGCTACGTGTGTTCTAGTCTTGCATGACTTGCATTCTGTGCTGACTAAGATACAGGGAACTAGGTTGGGCAGGTCTCTGGAGGGCTTTTAAGGCGGTTGACTGCTTCCTTTAAAGACACAATGAAATAAAAATAAAAAAGATTTTTTCATCCTGTTAGTCACATTTGCAAGTGATGATAAACTCTTACCTCTTCCTAACACACAGAGTCCCATGAGGTTAGAGGAGTAGTATGTGGAGTGAAACTTCAGGAGCTCCTGGCGGATATCGATCCCATCTTTAGATGGCCTGGTCTCAAGGGTCAATTTGTTACCTAAAATAATAAGAAGAAGATTAATAATTTCATCGCTTAAACCACAAAGGATTCATTTTTCCCCCAAACAGTAACAAGAAAACACAGGGCTCCTACACATTGTTACTAAACAATCCATGACGTAGCACCACTTCCATGATCAATATAAGTATATGTTCAAATAATACTTTTGTCCAACTGCAGTTGACACTATAAATAAAACTAATGGAAATATTTTTTCAATTCCCATGACTTTTACAGGCCTGGAAATGGAAATCATAAAGTTCCATGACCTTAGGGACTGTGGGAAAACAAATTAGCAACCATGAGCAGCACCTTGTGAGATTATCACACAATCCTTAATGGAGAATGGGGAGTTAATGATCAATGCAGAGGATGGAACAACAGCCTGCCGCTGTCGAATAAGGTCAGCAGGACTTTTGCCCGTGCACTAAACAAGACTACTTGTGAGCCCTGCCATCTGAGGACTTCATAATTGACAAGGCTGGGTAGCGTCTTCCTGTTCAGAGTTTTATTATTTCACAGTAATACAGGCCAGAGATGTGGACAGGCTGCCCTCTGTGGACGAGCCTTATCTCAAATACGACCGCAGCCTAACTCTGTGGCAAGCCGGTTGGCCAATTGTTGCCAGTTCCTTCCACTTAATGAGACGCAGGCGAGGGACCGGCCGAGGCAACGATGCGAACATGATTATATTGTTACTTGTTTCTAAGAATCGAGGGTTTTGTGATGGACGAGCCCTGACTGCAGTCGTCTCCAGGCTCTGAAGAGTGTACGACTTTCAGGCCTGTTTGATCCTGTTCTATTCTTAGCTGGAATAAGGCTTATATAACTCAAGACTGCCATCAGCTGGCTATTCGGGGCTGGGAGCTGCTCTAAGTGCACATCTATCTGGGATGCTTTGGGACACACCCTTGTGTATCTATGGCCCATGTCCTCAGAGGAAAAATGAATGTAGATAAAATAAGCAAAAGACAAATGAATAACATGCCGATTTACTGGTTATGGTGGGATTGGTAAGAACCCATGGAAACGTCTACCTGTTCCAAATTTGCTGAAGGGGTGGTTAGGGTTTCCGGTGGCCTTCTCCAACTGAAACAGCCTCCAGGCATCGTTCATCAGGTTCTTCTCGTGCTCCGAGTCCACAGCATTCACCTCCCGATCCTTACAGCTCTCGTCAAATAGTGGACACAGGAAAAACTGGGCAAACCTACAGAGACATAGAACATGGCATGAAAGTCAAGACTTTACTACGTCTAATTATTAAGGGGTATGTGAGAATGTTTTCTTCATGGCTCTGTGATTCTCAGTATTTTTAGACTATTGTTTGTTTACTTCGCGTTTCTGAGCCAAATCTTGGTTATTCAGATTTCTAAGGCCTGAACAGTAGTGGTTCCAACCATGTGCCAAGAGTATGCGGGTTTCCATTTCAATCAAACACAAAAGCGGCTGATTCTACTGATTAGCTCCCGCTCTCTGGTTGACGATGTGCTAATCTGTGAAATCAGATGGTGTCGTGCTTGGCTGGAAAGAAAACCTGCATACACATGGCTCTCGATGGCACATTGTTAAGAGGCCACTCAACTACAGTCTTCCTGCTGGTGTGTAGGACAGTTTGCAGACACAGACAGAAACCTAGGTGAGGCAGGGACATTTGCATGAGTACAAAGTGTGAGCAACTGCCATGCAAATGATGACAAGATGAAGAACAAAGATTTGCTGCCAGCAACGTCGTTTATAATGTCTGGACGGTATAGCAGGTAAGATAATGCTGTAATTGGAGCAATGCAGACTTTCTGACCAAATATAGTGCCTCCAGGTCATATATGAAAGCATTTTTGGGTTGTCGAGCACAGCATCTGATTCTTAAAACCAATGAAAAGCTCCTGCTTGTAATGCAATCACACTGTGACCCTTGGTAGTGAAAACCAATCACACTGAGGTGCTTGAAAGACACAGACCCACTATTGGTGTCCTAATAGATATATCCTAGATATAGATATATCCTTGGCTTAAGAAAAGTGAAATACAAATACAGCCTGATCATTCTAGCAGCATGGTTAAGACCACTGGAGGCAGCTACGACACATCGCTCTTCATTAGCGCTTCCAAGGTGCAACATCATCAATATTTCAACATTCCTCTGCACTGTCCTTTCCTTCCACTACCGTCCAGATGGTCTCCCCCAATTCACTGGCACAGGGAAACAATTAGCCTGTGACACCGAAACAGGTGCTCGCTGGACTATCATTCATTTATAAGTAGGTAAGCGTATCTCAATTGGTTAAATTCTGACACCACCACTCCCCTCCAGCCATCCTTTCCAAACCACCGCAGCTGGACAGGTGAGTAGAGCCGCCTGCGAAGCTGAAGACATCGGTCTCATTCTATGCCTGAGGTATCAGGAAGGGGGTGAGAATTACACTGGGTGGTTACACTAGACAGCTCAACGAGACTGGGACTGGTAACCAGAGATGGACAGACAATGCCCTGGCAGCTCCGGTGGATTAACACCTGGACACCCAGGGGAAGCATTGCATATTGATAACTTAACAACCACTTAGGTGAACATATGACATCTGTTTTATTTGGGGCAACTGTATACACCTAGGACAGCCTTATGTTGCAATATTTAAAAAGAGGACCAGTTTACATCAGCAGGCATCAACGTAGAATCCAAACGCACGAGCATTTATCTATACTTAAGGTACTTCCTGGGGTTCTTGTGCAATCTCCTCTGGTAGGAGTGACACAGTGCTTTATGGGATGATAAAGCACAATAGAAAGTCAAAAAATCCAACTGGTTATCTAGAATAACAGAGGCTGCGTGATAATACCAAAGTCCAAACAAATTACTCTTTAGCGCACACAATAAAATAAATTGGGATGACCAAGGACAGATATGAGAGGTCATATCTATTTACAGGGTAGAATCAGTCCAACAAACTGAAAAGGAAATTACCTATCCAGTGCTCCTTGCAAGTGCTCATGGGACACGTCAAAGTAGTAGTTGGTGTGCTCTCCGCTGGTGAAGGCGTTGGAACTGCCTGCGTGCTCACTGAGGAACTGGCTGTATTCGTTCTCCTTGGGGTACTTCTCTGTTCCCAGGAACAGCATGTGTTCGCAAAAGTGTGCCAGGCCCGAGATGTTCGCCGGGTCCGACAGCGAACCTGTGAATAGAAGTGAGAGGTCGGCAGAAATCCGGTCAAATACGCATGCGTTTTCTCGGGTGCAGCATGCTGACCTGTTAGATGAGTGGATGAGAAGACTGAAAGTGGGTTTTATTAAAAGATTTGCCATTTCTTGGCTAGTGAAAGTTAAGAGAACGAAAGAAAGACGTATTCAAAATCACAGCAACAGCCACTCAACCAGGTTACTCAAACAAACAGCAACCAGGTTACTCAAGTAACCGTTTTGTTTTTTTGAGCGGACATATCCAAACACCATAACTTTGTTAGAATAACCCAGGTAAAGTCTGATTATGAGAAGCCTGCTTAACAGCTGCATTTTAAAATTCCATACTTTTCCATAAATCACTTTACAGCTATGGTAAATGAATTAGTATTTGTTTTACATATTTGAATATAGGCTAATAATATTGCTGATGCTTGGTGGGGCATACTGACTCACTCGGGCGCAAGCAGTTGACAGTACTCCACACATTTCCACATTTTAAGATAATTTTGCATTTATCATGAATTTAAAAAGCTAAGAAATAGTCCAAATATTTTTCTCATTTTGCCATACCTGTGTGTCGTCACATGGAGGAATACATGGCTGTCTGTCAAGATGATAGTGATGAAGGAGCCTTACCTATTTGGACATCCAAAGCTGCTGAGGATTTGTCTGTCGTTGGGTCACTGATGAGCACGGCCTTCAGGCCATTGGTAAACTCCAGGCCCCTGTAAACCCGTTTATCCTCGGGAGATCGAACTATGTCACTCACCACCCTCTTCACAGCCGGGTCGGTCATTCTGAGGGGCAAGGATGACACGAGCCTGCAGCAGAGGGGGTCACATATGAATTCAAAGTCACGGTGACCACCAGCTGTAGTGTGGTTAGCCAAGGGTGTCTGTCCTGTCCCTAAAAGTTGTCCAAAATTGTGTTGCTTTTTTGGTAGGGTGCAGCATGCGTTGAGGACAAAAGTTATAGGTGACTTTTCTTTACAGTTTCTATGAATCTAACAGACAGACTGACACATACAGATACATACACCAATACCAACGTTAGGCCCCAACTCATGGCAGAGCCCTCACTGAGGTTTACAGACTTCAGGGGCTGAGCAGATGCCACAATTCAGTTCTGGACATTCAGCCAAACTCTGGACCAAGGCCATACACCTGGCAACAAATCACTATGAGAGCAATTGCCGTTAGCCTAACTCACATGCCATTGTTTATTGTTGTAGCTCACCTCTGCAGGAATTTCTCACATGACTTAATTTATTTAGCACTGCAAACTCGAACTGTTTGGAACAGCTGCTCATAAACAACCAACGACTTCATATTCAAGCATTAGGAATGTAATGCAATAATATGTAAAAACCGGCATTAGGCAACAACGTTCACGGAAGCTGGAAATTAGCTATAACAGCTACCTTTTTATTATTATTTAACATTAAATGTTAGCTAGCTGTAACGTGGATAACCTTGGTTAACGGCACCTGTCTTACGTCTACGCAGTAAAACAGAGATTAGCTGTCGTTACCTGGAAAAGGACAAAATAATCCCACGAACAGCAGCGGAACTAGCTAGCTACCTAGCAAGCTAGCAACGCAGACTAGACGAGATATCTGAGCAAGGATGCAAATTGCAGCCGGTCTGGCCATTATTATAATCTAACGTTAATCCTGTAATTATGTTCAATTCCCAGCTGTAACTAAAATATGTTCACATAATTACTAAAAAGGGTTCCGCACAGAGACTTGGTAGCCATAAAACAGGGGTTGGTAACCCTATGTAGCTGCAAAGCTAACTAACAGTTTAGCTAGTGAGCTTAGTTAAGAAGCCGGCTCTAACAGGTCAAGCAGCTAATGTTAGTTTGCTAGCTTGCTAATTAGTATGAAAATATTTACATAAGTATTTACAAAAACTTGGGAGATTTACATGATAACACTTACCTAAAGTCTTGTTTAAAGTAGAAACGGCTCCCTTCTAGTTGGAGATATCTCGTAAACTGGGCTGATCGGTTAATGCACTGAAACATACTTCGGACCCATGAAAACCATACCTTGTTTTTTACAGCGCCATGTTTGATCAGACGAATGTAGTCGAAGCCAGAACACAGCATACGTCAATATGCATTCTGTAATTAAGTCAGCGATTGATACATTTGATCACAGACGCATCCATCAGTTAGGTTGGTGTTTAAAGTGAATGCCTATTAGCACAGGCTTGATTATCTTGATGAACAATTGTGTCGCGTTATTGGCTCTGAAATCGACTAGCAAGCCTGCGTGTGGCTTTCAATTCACATTCACTGTACCGGATCCGTTTTCACCAAGCACGTTGTTGAATTTTTTGCTTTGAATATTCTAGTGCTCGCGCGCGTCGCCGAGGAAATTGCTGTCCTTGCATGGTCTCTAGATGGAGATAGAGGGTTACTTGTGCTTTTTAAAAGCAATGTAATTACCTTAATCATTAACAAATGGCAACAATAGTTCGTTACAGTACTCGTTTAGTTACTTTAACTTTTCCCTCTCTCCCTTATAAATCAGTACATGGCTCTTGACAGTGTTGCCGTGGATCTGGGCTACTTTTGAAAGGTTGCCGCGGGTTCATTTTTGTGTCAGCGGGTTGTGCTTTTCTGTGTTTGCTTGTGAATTATATGAATTGTTCATATTTTTAAATCTTAAAATACAATCATTTGCATCAGTCGTGTGAGTGACAGCTCTGTCAGAGGTTCAATGTGTTAAATAGTAGTGTGTCTTATTAACAGGACGAATAATAGTTACAGATATATAGCCTAATATATACAGATAGATGAATACGATTACAATGATTGACAAGACAAATAATAGTTATACAGCTAGATTGCCATAAGTATATGGAAAAAGTAAATGTATTTAAGAAATTAATTATGAAGTAATTATATTTATATTGTCTAAGAAAGATATGCATTCTGTCCAGTGAGAAAGGCAAAGTGAGAGGAAAATCGGCAACACGTCAGCGATCATATCTAGTAACAGAGCAATATCTTCAACAAGGCAGAATGTGTTGTGTAGTTTATGGAGTCGTCACAAGATGGCACCAGTGATTATACTTAGCTAGCTACATAAGACTACAGTGTTAGTAAATGCCAGAATGCATCAGTGAATTGGACTATATATATTATCACAGAGCTATATTTTATTTATGATAATATATCATACAACACAATCTACTCAATACATATCCCTATGTATGTATAACATTATGTATTTTTAATGTTTATTTGCCGGACATAAGAATGTTTTTATTATATTATTCTTACATTTACGGTTTTGCAATACATTTCACAAGGGTAGTAATGCTGTTGGACTATAAAGCAGTGCTTAAAGTTTGACATCGGCTTATTTTGAGTTCTGGTATTGGGCTGGTTTTATTGGCCATTGGGCTGGTCTTGTCATGTATGCCTATTGCCATAAACTGCTGTTAATGAATCACTAAAAGTGATATTTCGACATAGCATAGCCTATGTCACGTGATCTGGAAACTATTGGAAATATTTAAATGCAACCATTTTTGCATTTAAATATTTATGTAAAATAACGCGTCAGTTTACTGACAATGGAATATTTATATAAAACAAGTTGAGCAGTTATTGCCAAATATAAGAGGTGTGCCTTCTGTAGGCTACACTTTCTTGTCTAATATACAACGTCAATGTCTTTAAGTTCACACACACACAGATAGAGAGATAGAGGGGTTGTCAAGCGCTGTGTGGAAATTCCTCGTATTGTTATCTTTCAGTTTTGTGTTTGGAAAGGGGAAACTGGCTTTGAGGATGATATTTACTTTGCTCCTCCTCCCTCAAGTATTTTCCTACTTTGCGGTAGAGAAGAAAACCTCCGCTGCTAAATCGTTTATTACCAGAGGACAGTGTGTTGGCTTGTCTGCACGAGGGCACCAAGCAGAATGGCAGACACAGCGGGCAGACCGGCCAAAAACAAAGTGGTGGCAGTGGTGGGAGGTGGTTTGGTAAGACAAGAATGAAAGTGTGATTATTTTTATTTAATCTTTTCGGCTCTTGATCAAATGGACCTACCCACTGAAAAAATGTTGTCTAGCCTGTATATGCAAAGAATAATTATGGGTTGCAAAGCATTTATTCTGTGTAAATTCTAGTCAAAGCAACCTATTTGCTTTAAAGTGTGGGATAAAGGAAATATAAAAAATATGACCTTTGTAAGATATCAGTGCTTTGTCTGGTGTAATACATACTTATTCTGGTGAGATTTTCACATCATTGCACTCATTCAATCACCCCTTTAGGTTGGTGCCTTGAATGCCTGCTACTTTGCCAAAAGAGGTTTTGAAGTGGAAGTCTTTGAATCCCGGGAAGGTAACATTCAAGCAATATTCTTTTTTTTTTTTATCACTACACTGGGAAGTAGGCATACTCATGTTAAAATCACAGTAGAGCTATAGAGACAATTGACACGTGCAAGCAGTTGAGAAGAATTAAAAATCTAGGGAACTTAGATTTGAATGTTGTGTCTGATTTTGGTCAGATATCCGCCGAGCCAAAATCGTGAGGGGAAGAAGCATCAACCTTGCCTTGTCCCACAGGGGCCGGCAGGCTCTGAAGAAAGTGGGCATGGAAGAGAAGGTGTGTTGGGTTTTTATACCCCCTATTCTACCAGTGGTGTGGTGATGGGGTTAGGCCAATAATGCTGAAGAGCAATTATCAGTCAAATATCCTATTTGACTGATAATTGGTGTATACTCCATATACCATGTTCTAAATCCTAGTGTCAAGAGACCAAAGACCAAAGTGGAAGCAAGTAGATGGAAATCTTATTTATTGTTTAGCTGGATGCCTAATAATGAAATATTAAAGGTGTGCCCATGCCTCAGGGGATCCAGCCACCCTGCGCTCTTTGCCTGCCCAGATATTTTTTTTCTGGCATCTGAGGTCAGCAATTGCAATCTTTTTTGTTGGTCCACATTTGCTGCACCGAGCATGTTATGCACACCCAGGAACACTCTGTGTCAGACGCTTGTTTTACACTTGCATGACTTTTGAGCATGACAGAACAGGGTTTGTTTCGCTAGCTTTTCAAATCAACGTTCAAGGACGGCTAACAGACTATGTCCATGGACATGATACACACTTTTTCCAGTGTAATATTTACAGACTAGTACCTGTGACCTGTGACTGACTTGTTTTTTGTTAAGGTATTACAAAGTAAAGCTGTACAGCTGAATTATTTTCCTTAAGAGAAAATAAATATCAGTTTTGAAATTTGACCTTGCATAGTATTCTGCTTTTTTCCTCAGATTGTCTCCAAGGGAATTCCCATGAATGCCAGGATGATCCATTCTCTGAGTGGGAAACAGTCGCCAATCCCCTACGGCAAAGCAGGCCAGGTAACCTTGCCACTAGTCTAATGGCAACATACACTTTGTCATGCAAAGTACAAAATAACACTGGATATGAGTAAAGTGACCCATCATTCCCCAGCCATTTGTCAGACATTGTTAACTGGTACTGTACACTGAGTGGACAAAACATGAGGGCGACCCGCTCGTTCTGTAAAACAGGCTGACCAGGTGAATCCAGGCGAAAGCTTCCTCATGATTCCTCATTGATTTCACCTATTAAATCCACTTCAGCCTTGAAGGGTAGATGGAGATGAAGGAGAGGAGATGGTTAAAAGTTTTTTTTAGTCCCCTTAAGAATCATGGACAGGGATTTTTGCAAGTGTGCCTGTGAAACGTGTGCCTGTGTACCTGCACTGGATTAAAAACTGTTTGTTGTTCTCATTTCAGTACATCCTATCAGTAGATAGAGCCAACCTCAACAAAGAGCTGCTAACAGGTAGGACAATCAGTAGCATCCCCCTATCATTCATTAGCCTGCTGGGTGGCTGAGAGATCTGACACTTAACATTAGTACTGCAATTTGAACCCGCATAGTCATAATAAGCAGAACACTTATATTGCTTCAACTAATGTCATAACCAACGTTGCTGAAATAACATCTTTATTGCCCTTTCACATTCAAATGGACTTTTCCTAACTAACACTACTGCTGGTATAGTGCAGTGAGAATTGGTATCGATCAGAGTATTGATAGAGAATCTTTCTTTAGGTCTTGAATGTATGAATTCCTTATACATCGAATTTCAAAAGTCTGTTCTTCAAAATCATGTGATGCAAGAACTCTGCACAACTTTGAAGTTGAAACGGAGGCATATGCAGGCCTACAAATGGCTTTCTTTCCACCAATTGGCCTAAGCTGGGACGTTCGCTAGCGAGCTGAGCCTTGACTCCAGTGCAGATTGCAACCGGTTTAGCCTAATATTAATAGCCTAGGGTTAGAGACGATGCGTGACAGCATGGTTCCTCCTTCAATTAGATTCATGGGGGGGCCTCTCTCGGTGCTAAGAGTCCAAAAAAAGAGCCCACTCTCATCAATTGGGGATTCAGACTCCTGGAATGAACCTTGAGATAAAGAGCTTCCTTTTTACAGAACGAGATACATTGACTGATTTTTTAAATGTTTTTCATTAATTACATTTTAATCAGCAGAAGCTCAGTCCCCTCTAGAAGGGGAGTGATATTACTGTGCTTAATGCCGGCCATCAATAACCATCCAGTTGTCCTTGTTACATTTTAAAAAGATTGTGAAGGTTCCCCGTGTGCCTTTCATAACAAACTGCTGTCATGCCTTCGTCTGTGATATGAGGTATTTTTGTAATACTTTCCTTCTCTAACGAAAGAGGCAGAGACGTATCCAAATGCGAAGTTGAACTTTGACCACAAACTGCTGGACTGGAGTATTGAAACAGGGACAATGAACTTTGTCAGGTAAATAGTTACAGATCTCACATACATGTACCCATGCACACATACACACACACATGTACGTGCGTGTGCGTGCATGCACACATATTCATACACTGCAGTCATTCATTAGCTCTCTCCTATATCAGCTTAGTACACGGTATAAAGAGGATTGTCTAAGTGGAGAATCTGCCCCTCGGGGTTCTTTCACTCCCGCTTTATCAATTATGTTGTGTTTGTGTTCCTGCATGTAAACGCATGTGGCCTCGTTTTGGTGTTTAACCGCCTGAGTTACGAGGTGGTGATAAACCAGTTGCCTTTCAGCTTCTGTGTGTGACTTTTTAGTTGCCCTTTAACTGGATGTCCTTGAGTTAACGTGCCACACGATTTACAACCAAATTAGCACTGAAACGCCTTCAGGTTGTTTTAGCTGTGGGAGTTGACACGGCCACGCGGTGAATTAACACAGTATGCCAGAAGCAGAAGGCCTGTTTCGTTTGATTACAGGCTCTCTTATTGAATTTAGGCTTACTTTATGTAAACAATGTGAACTTTGACAAGGTAAATATTTACAGATGTCACACACATGCACACACACACACACACAAAAAAAGGCTAATAACCTGTTAATAAGGCTCTACTGAATCAGTAACCACTAGACAGTCAAAATCCTAATCTGATTCAATCATTGATGAGCAGGCCTTCAGGTGCAGAACGATAGCAACGCGCCAGGCAGCATGTAACTCAAGGATTGTCAGAGGATTGTCACCCCACTGTGATTAGGATGCTTCTCCATGCAGTTGGTGAATGTACAGATCGTCTGGTCGCCGTGTACATTTACCATTTCCCCACAATGACCGTAACATGTATTACAAAATAAAGCACTTGAAGAAGATTGAAGTAATACCAAAATCACACTGCTAAAATTATTATCGGAATGGAATTAAGTAATACTTCTTTTCAGATTCATGGACGTTCATCTGGCTACCTATTCATTACACCTCAGAGGGTAGTTCAGGTATTTCCAGGTGTCTCAGGGCCCATTTTAGACCTTGACTTAAGCACTGTGCAGTGGTTTACGCTCCACCCCACTCCGCCCACTCCAACCCTGGAGTAGGATGTGCCCTTGAGTTGATAAAATCAAGGCATGTCCACCTTCACATTACAATGTGACTCAAAAACAATTCCATTTGTACCCACCTGAAATCCTACAATGAATCTAGTTCACCCATTGGTTTCCTGATGAAAAACAAATGCCAGACATCAAATAGGATATGACTTGTTGAGTCACAAAAAGCTATTCAATTTATCAGAATGTGGCTAAATGCTTGTAATGGTGTTAAAAGCAATTTGACAACTCCACAACTAAGCTATCATGATGTGTCCTGCAAATTAAGAGATGATCAAGATGGTGCCATCAGGGCACATGGATGTAAAAGCAATGCCCCGGCCAAGCCGAGGTGTTCAATCTCTTGGAAAGGAAATATCAGTGTTAGTCTTCCATGGTACTGCTTTGTCTCTCAGGCCTGATGGGGCCGAGGAGGAGATCAAGGCTGACCTGATCGTCGGCTGTGATGGAGCTTTCTCTGCCGTCCGCAAACAGTTCCTTCGACGCAGTCGCTTCAACTACAGCCAGACCTACATCCCCCATGGCTACCTGGAGCTCACCATGCCGCCCATCAGCGGAGAGGTCAGTTTCTCTGCTGTCCGTGACCTTTCATCTGGCACTGATTGTATGAGCAGTGCCGTTCTCTTACCCTTGTCTCCTTGTACTGCAGTTGGTGAGACGCCGCTGGTGTTATGTTCATAATCTACAGGCCTTGTTGTTGTTATGTCCTTGTTTATTTCCCCCAGTTTGCCATGAAGCCTAATTATCTGCACATCTGGCCACGAAACACGTTCATGATGATCGCCTTGCCCAACCTGGTGAGCGTGAAATACATTTACTCATCTCCTGTCTTGTGAAGCGATACTGTTATTCAAACTATGTATTGTAAGTTGAACCTTGTTAGAGGTTTATTGGTGATATTGTTACCTTTATTTGGCAAATATCATATCAAAAGCATCAGATGAGGGAATTTCAGGGCATGATTGACTCTTGGGAGGTCACCATACAGATAATTACCCTCATCTACATACCTTTCACTGACCAACCTAGCCCCCACCTCACCCCAACTTACCCCTCAAGCCAATCAGAATGCTTTGGTCAGCACAACAATTTTGCTCTGTGTGGAGAGGGTTAGCACTGTCACCCGGTGCCACACTGCCCAAGGATACATTACTACTAAACTACTAAAAAGGTCCGTGGGGAGGACTTGATGTTGATGATGGACAACACTAGCTAACTGGGCAGATAGCGGCACGACCACACCATCCCTTCATTTTCATCCATGACTTGCACTGGCGGGGGGTCAGTTATTATATGTTAAGGATTTGGCCCACAACTGTATATGTATCATCATGTGTCAATTCAAACGTGAATTCACAAAAGGGCTGAATTTTCATAAAACCTTTGACACAACCTTTGCGATTGCGGCCCCTAGACTGTGGAACGACCTTCCCTAATGTATTAACGTGGATTAGCAGAATCCATTGCCATATTTTAAAATCAATTAAAGACCTAAAGACTTTCTTTCTGTGTGACTGATGTGTTTTACCTGCCGTTTAGCCGGTCTGTCATCTTATTCTTTGTAACCAAGTGTTTTGTGTAAAGTTGACAGTATTTGGCTTGGCTTGACAAGAGGCACGTCATGATGGATGGGAGAACTAAGCTCACTGTACACATTGTGTTTTCCCATTTAGGACAAGACATTCACCTGCACCCTCTTCATGCCTTTTGATGAGTTTGAGAAGATCACCACGGGAGATGAAGTCATCCAATTTTTCCAGAAATACTTCCCAGACGCCATGCCGCTAATAGGAGTGTAAGTGACTTTCTCACCCTCTCCCTCTCTTCCTCCTTCGTCTCCCCCATCTCTCCCTCATCTGTCTACCCCTAACCCCCCTCCTCTTCTTCCTGCATCTCTCCGTCCACCTTGCCAGTCCACCTTCGAAGCGCTTTCCTTTTCCCATCATGTAGCCGGCTCCATCCGTAGCCGTGATCTGTGAAGTGTGAAATTACAGACCTACAGTTACACGGCTCAGAGCGACGAGGTTTTAATTCGAGGTGAACAGTACGTTGCAGGTGACAGCGGGGAGATAGGGGAGGCGTGAGGTCTAGGAATGCATGAGGTGTGTAATTCGTTTACTTCCTCCCAGGGTTGACTTCACTTTAGAGAGTGGAATGTTTGTTTACTTTGGCGATGTAGAGGCCTCGGTCAGTTTAGCTCCTGCAAAAATGACTCACGCTTTAGAACCTGGCAAACCCAAGTCTGCACCACTCTCTCTCTCTTTCTTGTTGAGAAAAAGAACCGCTCAACAAGATTCTGTAATGGTTTTATTTTCCGTCTGTTGCCTTGTAGCGATGCTCTCAAGAGGGATTACTTCCGACTGCCGGCGCAGGCCATGGTGTCTGTCAAGTGCTCCCCGTATCACGTCAATGACAAATGCGTACTCATGGGCGATGCAGCCCATGCAGTGGTGCCATTCTATGGGCAGGGGATGAATGCCGTAAGTAACATTGAACACAGGAGGGGGGAAAAGGAGAAACGGGTCGTGAAGAGTTAAAGGGAGACTTACCTGTTTGCATTTTACAGGGCTTTGAGGACTGCCTCGTCCTGGATGAAATAATGGATCAGTTCAACGAGGATTTCAGTGAGTATATATTACACGAGCAAAGATTATAGGAGGCGTAGAGAGAATAGACTTTTAGCGTCACAAATCCATTTTACCCTGAACATAACAGAATCTCAAATTGGTTAATCTTCTGTAAATATTAATAGAGCCTCTTTCCCTTCCATACTCACCCAGGCGCCGTACTGACCGAGTACACCAGAGTGCGGGTTCCAGATGACCACGCAATCGCAGACCTGGCCATGTACAACTACGTCGAGGTAATGGCTGTCAGTTACGAGCACGTGCGCACGTCCAGTTTCACCTCGTGCTTTGCACATTCCTATATTTAAGTGCTACTGATCGTGCTCCCGAGTAACGCCACAGGCCGCGTAATGAGACGTGAGCTAGCTTGACATTCTGCCCCCAACACAGCAGCTTATTTATGTCAGTTTCAATCAGCCGCTCAGCAGGCATTCTACTTAATTGTTAATTATTTCCCAATTATTGAGCACAGTGTGACTGAAGTGATTGATTGAGAGCGACGCAATCTGTACAGTGCAAACATTCACCTCCAGAGAACTCAAAGACAAAACACTAGGAGACATTAATCACAAGGTCATCTCGCTTCCCTCCTCCTGTGCACGGTCTGTCATTGGCAATCAGCTAATTTAACACTGGTGATTACAGCGATTTAATCGGCCCACTAGAGCCGTGCACAGACAGAAGGGGAGTAAGCTTCGGTTAGCGGGAGTTAACGCTCTCCATCATATCTGACATGTGGACGACACCCTAAGCAACTCCCCATTAAAATTCATCTACGACCCCCGACTCTCACACGAAACACCCCAGCAGGACAACCACTTGATTGGAAGAAATTCATTTATTCCTCCCGCCGTAGTTATGCTCGAGAGGGTAGAAGAGAAGACGCATCTGCTTTTATTAACGCGTTTCTCTGATGAGATGAAAAATTGAAAAACAAGCATGCTTTCTGCATTTTTGAAACAAATGGCCTCGAGATTTATTCTGTGTAATATGCACGTGAAAGACAGATGGTTCACTTCACTAACAGATGTACTGTTTTGTTTTGCAGATGCGAGCACATGTCAACTCCAAATGGTTCCTTTTCCGAAAACAAATTGACAACCTCCTCCACTTCCTCTTGCCAAAGACGATGATTCCCCTGTACACAATGGCAAGTTCATCCTAATAAACAAAACATATTTATATAATTCTTTGATCTACCAGAAAACCCATTTCATTCTTTGCCATTCGCTGTCTCTAGGTCACCTTCACCAGGACAAGGTACCATGAAGCAGTGAAACGCTGGCAGTGGCAAGACAAAGTAAGACTTTTGGAAATGATGGGAAAATGGGGTTGTATTTCTTTTTTCATACAATTTACTTTTCATGGCCATTTCATACCTTTGAACATCTTACTGTTGTAATCCCTGCACTCTTTTGAAGTCACTGTATTATCAACAACAAGCATGAAAACAGGATATGACTCTCCCAAAGTGAGTTCCCTATTTGGAAACATTGTTGGTTTG
>CABFOQ010003028.1:10087-20330 GCA_900660455.1 Gephyroberyx darwinii | reverse complement strand
AACAATAGGAGGTGCTGTTGAGCTTTAACACTGCAGGACCCATGCAGAAGAAATGCACTCTAGAGAGAGGTGCACAGCACGTGTGCCTCGAAGAAAGAACAAGGAGCAGACAGTGCCACCACAGGGAGCCCGACCTGGGGTATAACTCACTTAAACAATTTGTTGAATCTTGTTTCATGCTGGGTAAAGCTGCAATCACACCGGCAAGCTGAAGCGGACACGCCAGGTTTTTTTCTTTGATTTCAGAGGATAAACAGCCTGCGTCTCAAGCAGCGGGAGCATTGGCATAGATAGTGTGTGACATTTGAAGTTGGACCCAGTTCAACTTTGCAGAAGGTGCTTGATACGGTGCTTGGTAGCCAGCGCTCAAGAAGAGAGCATAGAAAGTACATTCTGATCTGCTTTAAAAACATGCCACCAAGCAGTATTGAACCCCTAGTTCTGGGCTGCCATGACATCTTGTGATGACACTGTCAACACCCTATAGTTTCCTTCTTTTGAATGTGTGTGCAGGGTGGAAATGCATGCAATTTGTATCATTCCAACAACTAGTTTTAAAAGTGTTATCCAAGTAAAGCTTAAAACACTGCATTCCCTCTGTGGACAAGCAAGACGAGACAGAAAAAAACAAAACAATTTTTATAAATGACGAATGGCGAGTTCCATTAAACAATACCCATAAAAATGATAAGTGTCTCTGACAATCTTCTTTCCAAACATCTCTTTCACTGTGAGAATATACGCTGTACACTAGACACACTAGACAGACAGAATTAATGAAGAGAGGAGTAGAAAAGAAAAGTAAAGAGCACTTGAGAAGACGTAGTGCATATCCTTGAGTATGCACTTCGGTCAGAGGGAGTTGAGTAGGGTATTCAAAGTCAGACTGGATGTGTGTTTGCCATTCTCCAACAACACACATAGCTCGTACTTTTGAATACTTATACTGAGAGGGAATGCATATAAGGACAAGTGCACAGCATAGGTAACGAGTTAAACAATCCCCGTTGGAGTCTACATAGACACAGGGGAACACTTCATGAAAATACCTCCAGATAACCAAAATAGAAAAAAAAAACAGTCCAAATAAATGATAGACAAATGCAAGTAAACGGTGTTTAAGAGCAATTGTCTTGTGCAAGACAAGTGAAGAGAAGAAAACATTTGAAGTGGAAAACAGAGTAAGTTTGCCAGCTGAAAGTGCATTTACTGTGAAATGTACGGCAATGGCAGTCAACCACGCCTCCCCAAGAGTGTGTGCATGTGTGTTTCTGTATGGGCATCAGTGTGTTTGCGTATATATATCAGTGTGTGCTTGTTTGTGTGTGTGCAAGTCGGTATTTTACTGTGTGTTGAGGGTTTCAGTGGGAGACCACTCGCTCTCTGAAAAACACTTTCTCATCTTGGTAAAGTAGCAACCATGACAGGTTTTTGAAAGAATGTGAGAGAGAGAGAGAGAGAGAGAAAGGGGCTAGATGCATCAGCACCACCTTGACAGGGTTTAGATGTGAAATGACAGACTCTTTTTCTTGTCTGTGCCAGCCTGTAATACATAACAACTGGCCTTTTCATAGCCAAAAACATTACTCCCACAAAGTATCTGCCTCCGCTTTTGGATTCTGTCTTATAATGTTTTCTTTTACTTAACCTGTCTCTTTGACTGGCAGATATAGTATTATCTGAATTACATAGCAGAACATATTTACTGTTTTGCCACATATCACATATGTAGTTTTCTGCTCTCATATGTCATAAAAATTCCCAGCCTAACGCCTAAGTTTGCAGGGGAAAAATGCTATCTGGTCATGTATCTAACAGATGCCAATGTAAACAGTGTAATACTGCGGCAGCAAGGCTGAACTCTGTTGTCACGGTTACCAACCAACAATTACAGAATAGGCGCCAGGTAATAATTTTGAGACCCTTGTCGCTCTGCTGAACTATACTGAATTTACAGCTACAGGTTCAAATGTGTGTGATGTGAGGTACTGAGGCGAGAACCCAGCTAGTATCGTTACCATGGTGTGATCTAGTACTTTCATGATGCAACAGCATCATCACTTTACTGAAACGAGTTACATGTGAATGCAATTTAGTATAAGGAACCAAGCCTGATTTCAATTGCCAGTACTATCTCCATGAAGGTAGGTAAGAATGCAAATGAAAATAATTCAATAACAACAGGGTAATCATCCCACTTGTATAACAAGCTACAGCCAGAAATCCTTCATTCAGAAATACAAAGAATTACACAGAATTACCAGGTGTTACTTTCTGGTAATTTCTCTGTACATATACAGTTATCTCCTTGTAATATGGGTTCGGTAATATCATCTGCTACCAAAACATAATTTCCTTCCTACAGGAATAAATGTGATACAATTGCATCTCTCTCTGCAGATAGAGTATATATGTGGGGTCTCTCCTCTCCTCTCCTCTCCTTCAGCCCCAGAGAACAGAAGAGAGATCCACATTCTGCTGAAACTTTAATGGGCTGGACCTGGCTGGCTAGCTGTGCAGGTAGACCATCACATGTTTATGGATCAGCAACACCACCGATCCCTATATATTTCAGCCTCCGCACTCATTCCCTTTGCTTTGATTCCTAGTAGATAGTCATTCAAACCTTGCTTGCTGTTGCCGCTCTAAGATTTCCAGTTTCTCTCTTTTCCTCTCAACCTTTCTGGTCATCTTAATTTCTTGTTTGCCTGCTAAAGATCTTTCTCTCTCCGTTTATGTTTTCAGAGAGCAAGTCCCTCTTGAAGCATTGGGGAATATTATTGGCATGGTGACACCCACGATGCATTGCACACAGCAGTCTTTCAGGCAAGCAGGCCTCATAGAGGCAGAGTTGAACCCTCTACCTTGCAGGTCGGCTTTGGTGAAACCAACTTTGTTAGCGCAGAAAGAAAACAACAAACAGAACAGAACAGAGCGGAAAACAAGAGTCAAGGTTAGTGAGGGACCATTGGTGTTAGTGTGCTTAAATCTTGTACAGGTTTTTTAGTTGGGCAAAGTGCAATGTGGGGTAAGGTAGTTGTTAGTGTGCATGAGGGATCAAGTAGTAAAAAGGAATCAACTTTGATTTGATAGTGTAAGAATGGTGTTGGTGCTTTCACCAGTCCAAGAAGTCATGAGAGACTACAGTATAGCTTAATGTTCTACTGCCCTCTAGAGGAATTATGAGGAAATATACAGGGAGTTCCACAAGTATTTGTTTTAGATATGAAAAAAAACTAATTTATTGAACACAATCTGCCTAGTTTTGTCAAGCCAAAATGGGAGAATCATGTACGAG
Source organism: Gephyroberyx darwinii (assembly GCA_900660455.1). Lineage (NCBI taxonomy): Eukaryota > Metazoa > Chordata > Actinopteri > Trachichthyiformes > Trachichthyidae > Gephyroberyx > Gephyroberyx darwinii. The sequence goes on along the minus strand of CABFOQ010003028.1, from coordinate 17,032 downwards.
GAAGAAAATCTAATATGGCTGAAAACAGCCTCAAATCAAAGCTGACAGTCTGCACTTGCTCTTAGCTTTTGTGTAATTGCACGTTCCAAATAACAACAGTAAGGAGCCGCAACATGAATCTATGGATTTTTTAAAAATATATATTTATCGCTATAATTATATATTATAAAATTATTGAAATGTGAGTTTAGGGAGCTGAAGAGGGAATAAGAGGCTTGAAAAGGCAGGTGGGTGTATGTGAGTAAGGGGTGGGGCTAGCACTGTGACAAAATTCTCACAACAGTTCAGTGCACCTCAATAGCCAAGAATATTTAAGGGGTCATTTTTAAGTGATCAAAGTCTTGCCTTGTAAAATAATCAACAATTTAAAAGGAAAACCTTGACATTTTGAACTTAACTTAGTTAGTTTTCTTTACCACACTCATTGTGGGAAATAAAGTTTCCATTTGTCATTTAAATTTGCAAGCTTGCAGCTAACTTGCAGTTGATGCCCAGATTATATGTTGAATGCTGACAAGGCTGACAAACCACTGTTATGGAAATTGAAGGGCACATTTTGAAACATTTTCCCTTTAATGTGACAAATGCCTGGTGAAGAAAAAAAGTAAGATTCAAAATGCAAAGGTATTCCTGTAAGGATAGTGAAGTGCACCCTAATTAATAACAGCTCACAGCAGATTATGTTGCCTATAGGATATGGGCCATCTGTACCTTCACAGCCACGTTCAATCTGCCCGCTGCGGAAAAGGGCATCATTGATGAGGTCAGGTAGACGGCCGTTAAGGTCAACGGAGGCCAGGCAGCCCTGGAAACCCTCCCGAGACACCACCAGCTTGGGGAGATTCTGATACATGTTGGGTCCCAGGCCTCCGACGAACAGATCACCTAGACAGATGGATGGAGGGAAGTAAAGGGAAGGGAAGTGCAGATGAGTAAATGTATATTTGTATGGATGGATGGATGGATGGGTTGGGTGGGTGAATGCATAGGTGGGTCAGTGGATTGATGTATGGACAGATAGTTAGCTTGAGGGCAATAGTAAAATTACCATTATGTTTAACTAACCAAATAAGCAATATGCAACATCAAAATTTATAACATTTTGAGACAAAGAATGAAATAAAGAATTGATTTTAAAATAAGATGTGTACCAATTAAAAAAGTCATGCCTACTCCCACAACATATTTGCTGATTTTAAAGTTTAAGTTTAAAGTTTTTAAAGTCATAACCTCATAACAGCTCATGACCACTGCAAACAAAATATTGCATTAGGATGGAATGGATGGTATTGATATTCTTAACATCCTGAGTCCTTGACATTAACGTTTGGTCTCAAAATGGATGCATAGCATTTTGGAGTGAAACCCTTGAAGTGCAGCCAAAATCAACACTGATGAGCCTAACACAATGACTCAACAATCCTTTACTGCCATATAAAGATGTGAGGACACTGCTAATGCGATATACTGCTGAGAATGTGGGTATATTGTTGAGATGGTGGGATACACTATGACCTGCACCAGCTAGACGGTACCTTTGAGATCTAGGTTCTTGGCTCCATTGACGTTCTGGGTGACTGATTTTGTGTCCACCTTGAGGGTATGTGTGTTGGAGGAATCCCGCGTGATGACCACGTTGTGCCACTGGTTGTCGTTCAGCGGGTTGTCACTGTTCCCCTTCAATAGGCTAGGCCCATTCCCCAGGTCAAACACATAGTGGATAAACCTGGCACAGTTGACAAAGAAACACAGCAGATTAGCAAAGATACAGGATAGATACAGGCAGGTAGGCATACCAGCAGAGAGAGACACACACACACACAAGGCCCCTTCATATAGCTTGTATAGCCACGGGAGTTTAAGACAGCACTGGATGTGATACTAGTCACACTCCAGTTGTCACAACAGGACAAAGTGACAAGGAAAAACACTCAAGTATTACCAAGGGCACATCAATTGAATTGTAGTGCCCTACCCTGAGACCTAGAAGTAGATACTGAAGTGTAAGAGAGAACGAGGGGGCTCAGCTGGATTGGGTGAAATGAACCTCTAGAGAGAGAGAGAGAGAGTGTGTGTGTGTGTAAGTGCACTCTTGTGTGTATGTTTTTTTGTACTTGTCTGAGAAGAGGAAATAGAATTAGGTGATAGCAGTTGATATCCTGTCCCTCTTTCGATGGCAAAAAACAATTGCATTGCTGTTGTTGATTACAAACTGTGGTCCATTTTGTACCCCGTGTCTTAAAACACTCTCTCCCCAGACCGATTAATGGATATTTTTAATCGAAAAACTCTAGGACACGCAACCAGGCACTGAAGGAAGCTAAATTTATGAAGAAAAAAACAACAACTTAGCTGCAACACAGTGACATTTTTATGCCCCTACTAGCTCAAGAGGAGGTAGAGATATCTAGGGTTGATGCTTCAGGGGTCCCTGGACTACAGATCACTGTGGAATACAACAACCTCAACATCATCACCATCCCCATCCCACTCACCCTTTGACCAGTTCCACAGCAATAAAATCGTTCCCGTCGCCGCTGTTGAAGATGATGAACCCGTCAGGCGAGGTGGTTTTGAATTGAAAGAAGAGGTGCATTGTGGTATAGGCCTGCAGGGTGGCTAAGCCCAGGTAACTGCCCTTGGTCTTGAAGGTCACGGGGTCGGCGATGATAGAGCGCATCCCGAAACGTGCGTTGAGTTCACAGAAGTCGATGTCTCCGTTCTTGCACATGTCAATGTACTGCATGCCATTGAACCTGAGGCCCTGTGGGGGGGGAGACAGGTTGGGAGTAGGTGTGGTTAGAAAATGAATGGTGACTCTAAAATGAATTGTTCATCAGGATAACTGAGCAAGGATACTGTAATAACCAAGGAGAACAGATGCTGGTTCAGATGTCGCCATTCCTAATGAAACACAATACATTGTGTCATGTAATGTATTGGACTTTACCGTACCTGCAGATGGCCTATGAAGGAGGAGGGGGCTGAGGAGACAAAGCGTCTCTCAGTCAGGATGCCTGTCTCCACGTTGTGGAACTCTAGACGGGTGTGGTCGCCCGCCATCTGACCTGAAACGGAAGAGGGAAGAGAAGGGGAAGAAGCATGGGATGAAGTTATATATATACAACCTCACGGGATTTGAGTTTTGATGTCAACCAACAGTGCAGTTCCACTTCATCCCATACAGATACAATAACCCTACCAGTGGTAACAGTGAGGTAAACTATAAACTGACATTGAAGACCAACTGAATAGAGCTTCGAGACTAAGATATCCTTTTTCCAATCAGGCCGGGTAAATATTGACATTTTATTCAATATTAGATATCAGGCAGTCAATTTCGTCCATCTCTGATATGATGGATGTGATGCAGTTTGTTTGATTATATATTTATTGTATAGTCGATCAATACCACACTGCTTGTCTATGGGAAGCCCCTATTGATTCTAAAGTAACATTTGATTGGATTTCACACAAGTATTATTACTGTGATTATTTCACTGGAATGTTTCAGTTTCCCATGGACTAAATGGAGTTACAGACACTTTTCCATCCTGCCAAGAATAAATTCTGGGGGAAACGCTGAATACCTGTCATTTTTTGGCATGAAAGAAAGAAAATATTGGCAGCGGCTTCACACCAAAAATATCAGTATTTGTTTCAGACTTCAGAAACCAATATTGGTCAGACCCCAATATAGCATAAACAACTATGAAACGAAATAGAGAGATACAAATCCTCCTCCTTCATCCAAAATTAATCCAAACATTAATTTGCCGTGCATATCATGCACCCTGTACTGTAAATATCAAATAATAACCAAACAAATACCTTCAGCCATGTCCTCATCCACGGTGAGTTTGAAGTTTTTACCACGGCGGATCACTCGCACTGAGTGCCATTCATTGTCGTTGAGCTTTTGTCCAGCATAAATAACCTCAGGACCCTTACCTGAAGAGGAGGGTTAGTTAGTCAGGGGGCAGGGGGAAGCACAGCACAAACCAAATCTTTGTTTTCACAGGAGAGCTGGGACGCTGTGGAGGGATTTACCATCAAAACATGCTTCGATCTTCAACAAGTATACCCTGATCATCTATGTTGTAGTTTATGGTTAACATGATTTTCTTGGATTAAAAGAGGAGTGTGAGTAAGTGTGACCACATTTCTAGCATTTTAAAAAACATTGTCCTATTTTTAAAACAAAGATTTGGTTTGGATTTGACAACAGAGGAAAACCATACAACAAATCACAATTGATAGTGCAATGATCGCTGTTACTCATACAAGGACTCAAAATCTGTGACAGAGGGGAAGAGAGAGAGAGAGAAAGACTGAACCCTTGAAAATGTTTATTCAGGTAGACTAGAGTTTGAGTTCAGTTAGGTAGTTTAGAGTCTGTAAAGATCTGTAAATTCAGACAACCAGAAGAGGGCAATATCGCCCCACTGTTGTTGAGTTTTGACTGATGGACAGATCTGCTAATGCAGATTCAGAAGAGACTCTGCTGTATGGTATTGACCATAGGTTAAATATCCCATTAAGCAGCATCTTTTAATGTTTAAAGTGAAAGTGATTAACTAACCCGAGTTCACAACTTGGTTTTACAATTGGTGACTAACTTTTGTTGTGCACTGTTGACCCAGCATTGAAAACTGAGGGGGCGTAGGTGATGGAAGGTACAGTAAATTCACATTGTTTGCCCTCGCCTCGGCAAAAATATAACCAACCAATCCATTATGATGTGATTGATATATCCAACCAGACATCTAACCAGTCTCAGAAGTGGATACATCACTTCAAAAAATCCCCTCCTTGTGTTTGAGTATTCAAAATGTATTGAACTGCTTTTGCCTCAGTCTGCCATTACCACACCGTACACTTGACTTGTATCCAGCATGCTGGGCAATGCTGCACTCTGGTATTTTAAAGAGATCTTAAATTACCTTGCCATATCTGACTTGACTAATGAATTGAGTATTGATCGTGATTTGACTGGACCCAAATTTAGCTAAACTAATTACTGAATTACCTCATTTCAACCTCAGACTTTTTGCAGTCTGCATTACACACATTACCTGTTCATTAGTGACATCAACATAATCATAATGAACAGCCGTCTCGGGTCAGACGAAAACATGTGTGTTTCCTTTCTCTTTTCTCCTCTGTCTGTCTGTATGTCTGTCTGTCTCTTTCTCTCTCATTCTCTCTGTGTGTGAGGCTTTGAGCACTTTCAAATGCTGTAAAATCAGAGACCTCTATGAGAGTAAGAGCAGGTCTGTTATCTCCACCTGTACATCACATCACACACACCTAATGCAATATATCACATACTAAAGTAAGGAAGACTAAAGTCAGACTAAAATCACTAAAAGCAGAGGAAAAATATTCAGCAAAATGTCCAGAAAGTAAGTGAGACACTACTACAGTGTATTTGGCAAACATTATAGCCAACAGAGTTAGGAAAGCTCAAAGTGCAGTGTTCAGTGAGTAGCTATAAGCACAGAGGGAAAGATTAAGAACTAGTTGTCTGAATTAATTTGAAAAATGGGGCATTTAAAATGTATAGAATATATTAAGTCAGAAGTTAGACTTGCATAACTTTGATCTTTGGCTATTACGTTTTTCCTCTTATCTGAGTAATCCTTTTATCAGTCCCCTGCATTCACACATTTACACCCCTACGTACAGCACACAAGCTATAATCAAACATTGATTGAAGGAAGAAGGCTCCAGAAGAGGAGTGTTGACTTACTGGTGTTACAGTTTATCCTGACACAGTCTAGATGGGGAGGGGAGAATAATTGACAGATGAAATCGCATCCTTCAAGGTTACAGCTGCAGACATCCAAGAACAAGAAAAGCCACCTTCCGGGGACGGTCACATGACGTCGGCGGCCATTTTAGCCAGATTTGGCTCATCAATATTGCTATGCTAATGTCAATCATCCAATTAAATTCCAAACTAATCAATTTCTGAGCTAATAATGTTACGCTGCGCCAATAGTAGTCAATATTGCTGTACTGACTGAAGTGATCTGTTTTTCTTTCTGCGTAACGTGGTCAAACTTGGTTTGACTTGACTTGCCTTTCCAAGTCATCCAAGTGCATTAATAGCATTATCTGAATATTATTTTTCATTCATTTTCATTTTTTTTCGGTGTCAGTGTCATTTGTTTACTAGATTTGTATCAATTTCAAAATGGCCGCTTGCACTTCAATGGCCACATCGATTTGCCAACCCAACAACAAGCCAGAATGTCATTCTAGCAGTCCATTACATAAAAATCTAACAATTTCATGTCACATGTAATTAAAAATTAGACTTCACATGCCTAATGAAACTCCCTAAAGTCTAAAGGAGAGTTGTGGACCTGTGATTGGCAGGTGAGTGGTGTAGGTTGGGATCCATGTGACCAGGCTCATCATGTGCCGTCAACCGCAACAGAAAGGTGGGAGCAAACAGCCTCGCGCCAGGCAGCACCAGCACCATACAGAGGCCTGAAGGCCCACTTTCAGAGGGTCCTTATGTATTTTAAGTTCTAGGGCATCTAGGACATGAAAAATAGCTCTATGAAAAATGTATTGTATTGATTGAATGTTGTAATATTTACCTTGAATATCATCCTTGTCATTTATCTATGTGGAATGTGAATTTGAAGAACAACCAAATAGCAGGAAAATGGCATGAACGAGTTTAATCTTTTTTAGTGTCTGTGATGAGTGTATGTTGCATTCCAGAGTAAATTAGTTCTATTTGTAATAACAGCGACCTTGTATGTACAAATATGCATTATGTACGGGTCTATCTAGACTAGGGTCGTCTGTATAAAGGCTTGAGCGCTCCTTAAACGTGCCACCCATTCCACCATCTGCAGGCGCGCTGGGTGCTGTGGCCTCGGGCTGTTTGCCAGGCGGGCCGCAGGCTCGGGCCTTTGAAGGGGTGAG
>CABFOQ010003022.1:2125-17825 GCA_900660455.1 Gephyroberyx darwinii | reverse complement strand
CCGGGTGAGGCCCTCGCTGGCCTCGGTGGCGTCGTCCAGCTCCCTCTGCAGCTTCCTGCGGGAGGCGTTGGCCCTGGTGGCCTCCTCCTCCGCCTCCTCCAGCTGACGCTTCAGCTGCTTCATACGAGAGTTGGCCTTCTCCATCTGATGGACGGAGAGATGAAGAGAGAAAGAGACCAAATTAATGGGGGGTAAAGGGGTTGGGGGTGGGCCTTGTTCCAAGCCATCCTAACTAAAAACCTCAGTGGATCAAAGGGCCTCACCTGCTCCTTGTACTGGTCGGCATGGCGACGCTCGTCATCTACCTGCATCACCACCTCCTTCAGTTTCTTCTCTGTACGGCGGACAATCTTGTTGGCTGCTGCTCTCTCCCTGGAGGAATAACGGAGAGAATAAGGAAGACAAGAGGTCATTAACAAAAGGGATTTGATTTCTGCACCCAGTAAATAAAAGTATAAAAGTGTTGGAGAGAGGTCGGTCCAGATGTCCAGATTTATTCAACACAATATTTACTAATGGGATGCAAAATGGACACTGGGATCTGGCAAAGGAGCTTGGACACTTACTTAGCCTCCTGCTCCAACTGCTCCTCCAGTTGCAGTATCTTTGCCTCCAGGGCGGTGATAGAGGACTTGAACTTTGACTTGACAGCCCCTTCCAGCTCTCCCAGCTTGGCCTTCAGCTCCTGCGATCATAAATCAACCCTTTATTGAAACTCTACTATGGTTGTTGTACAAACATACCATAGACATAGACATTAGCAGTATGTATCAGCTCTGACTACATTTTATAATAGGAGTTTTTAAAGAGGCATTTAAACATGTAGGCGGATCTGTCATGCTATGGGCAGCCACCTCATGAGAGTCATTCGGTCCCCAGATTGCTCTGCATGGTCGTGTAATGGCCAACAATATGAGCCCATTTTACAGACCAGGTAAACCCTATGCTGCAAGCAGTTCCCTCGTGATGTTCCCTTACTGCCATAAAGGGGAAAACGCCACCATTCACTGCAAATTCAAGAGTGATTTCATGAACACCACGATGAAGTCAAACCCTTTCCATGGCCTCCCCCAATTAAGAGTTAAACATCACTGAACATGTATGGGAAGATGTGGGCAACTGATACTCATATATTGTTAGGTGTTTCCGTTGTTTTGTCTAACCCCCCTGTATGTAATGTAATCAAACGATACAAGACCTTGTTCTGCCGCTCCATCTGTTGCCGAGCGTTCTCACTCTTCTGGGCGGCACTACGCTCCCCGGCCAGCTCGGTGTTCAGGGTGTCGACCTGGGAAAGAGGGAGGGAGAGGTACAGTGGATGAGAGAGGGATGGGTGGGTGGAGGAGAAAGAATTGTGTACAAGAAAGAGATGGAGGATGAGGGGGACCACCGCAGAATTGATGTATAGTGATCATAATAACCTGTATGGTGGTCTTTCTGAAGCGGTCGCTGAGCAGCTCCATATTGCCCTGCTCCTCCTCCAGTTCCTCCTCCAGCTGGGCGATACGAGCCTCCAGCCTCCTCTTTTCATCCAGCAATGATGACCTGACACACACACACACTTCTGTTAAATGTCTAAGCTGGACTCCAATCCATTGATATACACTTAAGACCAGAAAAGCCTTCACATTATCACTTTTCCAGGTTTTGTACCCCACAAGATAATACAAATCACAGATGACGCATGTGGCAAGTCATGAACTACTACTTTGTGTTACTGTTGCACAAAACCAAGGTGACTGACTTTCCAGAGGCACTGTTGGAGATCTCGTCAGCCAGCTCATCCCTCTCCTGTTCAGCATGTCGACGGGCCCTCTCGGAGGCTGCGTGGTCCTAAACACACACCAATTGATCAGTATGAGTCTCACGGAGAAGATATTAAGTAGCAGCATGTACTCCCATCACTGGCAAATTGGCCATCAAATACTGAAATGTGACTGGAACGAGCCATTGTGATGGAAAGCTGAGGAAGTCTTCAGCCATTAAGCTATCCCAACGAGCTATGTGACTGCATCGTTCACGTTGAGCCATTCAGCTAACCCATCGTTCAAAGCAACCTTCAATAAGCAAACAGCAGGCTGACCTCCTGCAGCTGTAAGATTTCAGCCTCCAGACTCTTGAGTTTCTTCTCGTTCTCCTTGGACTGGGTGAAGATCTCGTCCCTGGAGGCCCTGGCCTCCTCAAGCTCCCTCTGGTAGTCCTTCATCTGGGCCTACAGGGAGGGAGACGGGATTTAGACAAAGTGACATGCAATCAGACACATCAGAAAAGATACTACACAGGGTAGAGGTCCCTTGGATGGACATGAACCAACAAGAATTAGTCAAACTAATGAAACTATAGCTGTGGTAACAATGATGCATTGCATGGTTTACAGCTAACTCACAGCAGCTGGATATTTAGGTGTCTGTGTACCTGTAGTTTCCTGAGCTGTTTGATGGCCTCGTCCCTGCCCTTGTTGGCTGACTCAATCTGTCCCTCCAGGTCGTTCAGGTCCATCTCCAGCTTCTTCTTCGCAGCCACAGCCAGAGCCCTCTGCTTCCTCTCATCCTCCAGCTCTGCCTCCATCTCTCGCACCTGGTGGAGCCGACGAGACAGCACAGGAATCAGGAAGGATGACGTCAACATCTTACCTCCTGTTTGCTTGTACATCTTTGAAGTGCATGAGTTCACAGTGTATACCACAATAAAGCCTTCTAATAACTAGGTGAGAGCATAGCAGTTGAAACACAATGTGTCTCAGGTGAATACATGGATTTGGTACATCTTTTAGCAAATGGAGCCACTTCACTATTCAGCCCCCTACCTGTTTGACCAACGCCCTTTTCTTCTCCTCTCCCTGCTCGTCTCTGGCCTGCAGGTCCCTGTCAAACTGGGCCTTCATGGCCTGCATGTTGACCTCCAGACGCAGCTTGGCGTCCTCCGTGGCCTGCAGCTCGTCCTCCAGCTCCTCCAGTTGAGTCCTCATCTCCTCCACCTGCTGCTCCAGGGTACGCTTCGACTTCTCCAGCTCATGGACCTGCAGGCAGCGGTCAGGAGAAACACGCCCATACCATGTCAGCAAAACATGCTGCATAAAACCTGCACTCAGTGAAGAAGAAATGCCTTTTTATCATTCACTTCTCCAAAGGGAGGAAGGTGGATGGGGAACAAGAAAGACAATTTTAAACAATCTACCTATTCAGAGAAGAGATGCATCTTACGGCCAGGTGTAACTTAGGGACTTAATGAGTTCTTAACCCACCAATGAAAACTCCCTTCTCTATCTCTATCATTCTCTATCCACTCACGTTCTTGCCCACGTCATCCTTGGAACTCATCAGGTCCTCCATTTCAGTGCGGAGCTGCTTGTTGAATCTCTCCAGCTCCTCTTTGGCCTCCAGGGCCTCCTCCAGGGCTCGGGCCATAGACAGAGCCTTGGTCTCCTTCTCCCTGGCCTCAGCTTCTGCGCGGTCTCGCTCCTCAGCATAGCGCGCCGAGATGGTCTTCTCCTCAGCCAGCAGCTACAGTATCCAGAGAGAGGGACGCGTGTGAACAGCTTAGAGTGTTAACTTATTCAGATCATGTTACAAAACAAGGACTTTTTCTTCCCACTGGAAGGAAAAAATACTGTACCTGGTCAAACTTCTTCTGCTTCTTCTCCAGGTTGGAGACTATCTGCCTCTGGTGATCCAGGTCCACCATGAGGTCGTCCAACTCCTGCTGCAGTCGGTTCTTGGTCTTCTCCATCTTATCCATGGCCATGGCCTTCTCCTCCAGACGCTGGCTGGTCAGCTCCAGGTCCTTCTGGAGTTTTCTCTTGGCCTCCTCTAGGCCGTCCATCGCACCCACGTCCTCCTCCAGCTTCTTCTTCGTCTCAAACAGCTACAGGGGAGATTTATTATTGATTGTATATTTAGAGCATTTTTAAAGCCATCGTCCTGCTTTTTCTCAGTCAAGGACTTAAAGTGGGGGTACAGAGGAGGTGATGTCATTAAAATGGAAAGATCTAAGGAGGAAATTGAAAGCTGGAAATTGATTTAATAGAAAGATGGAAAAACCTCATATGTGATAGCTGAGACATTATCTGAACCATTTCAATATTCCACCATACTCTCTCGATTACTATCCTTATTCCTCAGAATCAGATTAAATAAGTCATCAATCAAAGTTCAGGATATGAAACAAATCCATGTAAGATAAAAATGATGCCTATGAGAAATTATTTGAAATACAAAAAAGTCCCTTCTTCCTATAAATGCACCGTGAAGGTAGCTCGCTCAACGTGCGCTTTGGGGCTAACAGTTTGATTGACAGCTCAAGATGACTAATTTCCAAGGGATAAAAAGTGTGGGTACATTTCTGTTTGTTTTAACTGCAGATTAGCACGCTAGCAACTTAAAGACCTGATCCCCTTTAACTGACAACATATGGTGATAAAATCTGCTTGACGCTGCTCATATTTCATCACGTTTTTATTACTCTGATCAGTTGCTGCCGTTTGGAAGGGCATATTATTAGCCAGTGTTCAACTCATGCCCGTATTTAATCAGAACCACAAGCTCTGATTTCCGTTTCATGGGGTCTTAAAGCTACTGAAAGACCTTGCTGCTTTACAGCTATCGGCGTGCTGCTGTGCACAGTAACGCCAGGTGTTAACAGTTGGAAATCCAGTTTGGCCGTATTCCTGGCGCTCAGTCAAACATCAGTAGTAAGTGTAAAGTGTGCCTGCCTTGTGTGTGTGTGACCTACTGGTGTCTTTACCATAGACTAATGTGTGCCAGTATGTATGACTCATGCTTGTGTCCCTGTGTGACTCCGCCTCCTACCTGAGCTTGCAGCGTCTGCAGCTGTTTCTCCAGGTTGCGTCGCGCCTCCTCATCCTCCTCCTGCTGCTCCAGCAGGGTGTTCTTCTCCTCCTCCAGCTGGCGGATACGACTGCTCAGGTTCAGCTTCTGACGCGTCTCCTCCTGGAGCAACTCCTACACACAAGACGAGGAAGGAAGAAGAAGGAATGGGACCAAACCATGAAAAACTAGTCAAACAACAGGAGCAAAACAGCCATCTAAATTAGTAACGAATGGGAGTTTTGTGATCAAAAACATTTTCATATTATGTCAATTCATGTAAGCATGCAGCTGCACACATTTCAATAAATGCTTTGACAGAGAAGGTGCTGTTTATGCTGTCTGTCATACTTGGGTGTCCTGCAGCTGGCTTTCCAGGCTGCCAGCATCCTTGGCCAGCTTGATGCCTTTCTTCTCTGCCTCCTCCAGCAAGGCAGACACATTGTCCAGCTCCGTCTAGCAACAGAGAGCAAGACAGATGAGTTATCCCTGACCGCCACACACAAAATCAGACCCAACCACTGACACCGGTACAAAAACGCTACTTCTTTTGATACCTATGTTTAATAAAAGCTTATTATGTAATGCAATAGGCAAAATATCTTTGACTATGATTTAATTTTTGCCCTTAGTTTTCCCAACCAGAGGAAAAAATATTTGAAATCTTTAGCGATTTATTTTTGGGTCTTTTTCAAGACCCATTCCACGATTATCTGAAGACTACATGTCTGTAGTTATGCCAGACCTATTCCTGATTGAATGGTTATTGAATGGTTATTACATTATAATGAATCGACAACTGACTGTACCTGGAGTTTGTGTGAGCGTTCGGCCAGCTCTCCCTTGGCCCTCTCTCCCTCGGTGGCCCTGGCCATAAACTCCTGAAGCTGGGAGTCTATTTTCTTCCTCTTGTGCTCGGACTCGGCCTTTGCCTGCTGTAGACTCTTCACCTCGCTGGTCAACTCCTTGTTGTCACTCTCCAGACTCTGCTTGTTCTTCTCCAGGTTGGCCTTGAACTGCAGGAACATGGTCAGTATTCTTATAAAAGTCTGATGTGTTAATACTTATAACCAAGTGGCCAATTCCTGATATTTTGCATGATATATAGGTGCCAGATTTGTACAATAAACAGACACTGAAATGTGTAGTGAAAGCAAATAGGGGGCTAGATCCAGGCAACAACAGCTGTAGAAGATGTCTAAGTCTGCATACAGGTTAAAAACATAAGCCTCACATGCATGATGACCATGTCAGATGTGTAAGACCCACCCTCTTGGCCTGTTCCAGCTGCTCAGACACCTCCTCCAGAGCAGTGGCGTGCCTCTGTCTCATATCCTGGATCTGGGCCTCGTGGTTCTTGGTCTCCTCGTCTATGGCCTTCTTCAGCTCCGCCACCTCCTGCTCACGCTTGGTCCTAGAGTTGGGAGACAAAAGAGGATTAGGAAGGGAGATGCCTGCCTACCGAGATAGGAGATAATAGCATCACAGCACGATACAGGTGCTGGGAAGGTGCACACCCTGATCTCACCGTGTTATGGGTTTGAATCTGGCCCACCACACCATAACCTTTTCTAAAAACATGAAACCAGCACCTGAGTTCCTGCTGGGCAGCGGTGGTGTCCAGCGTGTCCTCCAGCTCCGTCTTCAGAGCCTCCAGCTCCTCGCTCAGGTCCCTCTTGAGTTTCTCAGCTTTGCTCCGAGACACCTTCTCTGACTCCAGGTCCTCCTGGAGCTCGGCCAGCTGAGCCTGCAGCTCCCGGACCTGCTTCAAGGCGTTGTTCTTCTGGGCCGTCTCCTCATCACTCCTGGCATCGGACACACAAGGCACCCCATAAGTATTTTGTGTTTTTATATTTTATAAGGAGGACTTTTTGGTTCTCAAAATAGTACAAGCACAAGAACACATGGTACTCTTGTGCACACAAACACACCATATCATGGAAAGTCAAAGCTTTAACATGTGTAATGATTCAAGAGAGGCTTTAAAAAGGTAGCCTATATATAAGAAAGCAAGATGGCAAATCGATGAATTAAAGGCATGTAATCTCTGATGTTACATATTGAATTCAATATAGAAACTCAAACTGACTGCGTTCACCATGTTTGGGTTAGAGCTGAAATGAGTTGACAGGCCGACAGTGCACACAGGGTGGCAGTGTGGTAAAACCCACATTGCTTGAGTGAGTGTTCACGATGAGGGGAACCGGTGTGTAATACTAGAGGGTGTTCTTTCTTTCTCTCGGTCAGGAGAGAAAGTACAATATAATGAGACTGCATATCTGCTGTTGCTGGAAGGGAGGCCAGATAAGACTGGCACTGGCAGCAACGTGAAGCATTTCTCACTGCTTAGTTAGAAGCCCTTTGGACACTGAATGTCATAATGATTCAATTATAGAACAGATGAACATATTAACGAAGCCAGGGCCTTGATAATCGGTGACTAATGACTTACATCATACTCAAATACCGCGTTATCCAAACCAAGGTAATACAACCCATCTCTGAATGGCCGCTGAATTCCACATGAGGTACCTCGAGTGTAATGAGAGCTTAATTATCTGGGGCTGTGACTAAACCGGTGAGTTCAGTGTGTGAAATTAGTCAGCTGGACCGATTCCCATCACACAGTCCGGACAATTGGCCTGGTCTCGGGAGGCAGCTGCCGAGTTCGCCGCATCAAAATGATCTGAACTGACCTTCGGCGCGACGACCTCCGCAGCTGCTGCACCTCAACTGTACGCGGTCTTACGTCAGCCAAAAGGGGAAATGATTCAATATGACAGCAAACGTGTCGCTCAGGATTTTTTCCCCGCTGTGTGGCACATCAGGTCAAATTGAGTTGGATTATCGGAGAGCTAAATCAAAGTAATATTTGGATGCTGGCTTGACACTTTGGGACGAGACGCGTCTTTTCCAGCCATAACTGACAATGCGTTTCTTAATCAGCACTTTTCAAAAGATAGGGAAAAAACAAAAACAAATTCCCCTCAATGAAAAACAGCTGTGGCTGGACTGTGAAACAATTCATCATGGCAGCCCTTTTTTAATCCAGCTTCTTATTCCTGCCAATGGAAAAATGACTGCAAAGCCTTGGATTGAGAACATCAATCACCACCAATTTGCCTGAAATCAGATACGGCTGAGTCAGAGATGAAAGGTCTCAGCCAGCCTAACGGCAGGCAACTATTGACAGCGGGGAGTACTGAGCTGAGGAAAAAAAGAGAGAATGTGTGTGTGTGTGTGTGTGTGTGTGTGTGTGTGTGTAATTGTGCACAGCATACTGAAGGCTCCTCCAGCCAATGTAGCCTCACCACTCCATTTTCTGGTTAGAAATGCTGAAGTGAAAGGCATAAAGGGCAGCTCATGGGATCAGTGGTAACCCAGTCAGGATCTTAACGTACCACACCATTTCTGGTCTGAGTTTAGGTTTTAGTCATGTGAGTTCAAAGGGAGTGGTCATATCTGTCCAGTCAGGGTTCATGCACATTGGTTTTTCATGACATTTCCATGACTTTTCCATGACCTCCACAATATTTTGGTGGTGCACCTGCACACACATCATGAAGCAAAACCACTAAGAGGTTACATTGCAAATAGCATGTTTATGTGCAGTGTTACAGTTGCTCAAAAGCAGCATTTATTACATTATTATTACATTATTATTGAGACATCTCACCTGCTATGTGTGTGTGTCTGGAAAGCTTTAGACCAAAATGATTTCTTTCTATGCGTGTGACTGACCTGGCCAGAGAGGCCTGCAGCTCCTCTTCCTTCTTGGCCAGTTGGATCTTCAGCTCCTCTATCTGGGCCTGCAGCTCGGCGATCTGGTCCTGCAGGTCTGTCGTCTCGGCGTCCAGTTTGCGCTTGGCCTTTTCCAGCTCCTGGCGGGTCTTCTCCTCCTTCTTCAGACGCTCTGGAGGAAGGCACAACCATGGATGCAGGCTCAAAACAAAAATGGGAAATTTCTGCCAAACATGTTGAACAACTACTAAAAACAAAACACTAATTCTGATGAGAAAACATTTTTGACTAGAGTAAACTTCATCAGGTAAATGGGACATATGAAATCACAAAAAAGTGGCCTCACAAGGCACAGAGGGGTAACAAAGTGACAAACAACAACAACTAATTGCTAACAGCCCGACACAATTAGCTATAATAAGATATAGCTATAATAAGTTTTACGAGTCAACAACTCAACACACTGAATTTATAGTATCAAGGCCCGTTAACAGTCAGACTGAATGTGTATATTTTGACGTATACTCTCTTTCAGGTTGCTTTCCAACGGTCTAAAATGAAGCGTTATTCTTCCTCCTGCTGGGAAGACCCTGGATACGGAATTTAAGGGTTTAGAGAGCCAAACTTTGCCATTCAACTGAAATGACAGTACCCATCTGTCCGTTTTGTGTCTGTGCCAGTGAACATGCTGTTCAATTCAGTTGGGGGCACAAAACGTTGCGAGTAAAAGCAGCCCACTGGGTTTCAGCGGGTCCCTTACCCTCCAGGTCGACCATCATCATCTCCTGCTTGTTCTTGACCTTGCCCAGGTTCTTGGCCTTCTCCTCCTCCTCCGTCAGCTGGGAGGTCATCTCACCGATCCTGTCCTCCAGCAGCTTCTTCTCCTGTTGGTTGAGAAAACCAACGTGGGGATCAGAGTGGAGGCTTTGAAAACAGGAGGCGCATGGCTACGGAGCACTGAGCAGCAAGGAAGCAACTGTTGCTGTGCTGCTATAAAAAAAATTAGAGTCAAAAGCAAGGCATGGGCCTCACTGCTTATGAGTCTATTGACACTCTGAAACCATATAAAACAGAAGGGAGGTGTGTGCTGGTGCTGCTGCTAGTCAGTGAGACTACTGAAAGAGGATACAAATGTCAAACATAATAGCACTTGCCCACTATGCTCTCAAGTTCTAGGACTGGTTCCTAATCCTTACAAAAAGCTGAACTTTCTGGACCTTTCTGTAAGAATGTTCTTGATACCCCTCACTTTGACAAAGCAAGGGCTGACTTCTGCTCCAGAAAGCAACTGGTCTGTTTACTGGTCATCTCTTTTTATTTGATCAAGTTAGTCCACGGAGATTAAAAATCAGTTTTTCAAGGGAGACCTGGCCAAGAAAGCAGAAAAAGTCAAGATCTCATGACCTTTTTTGAAACCACTCAAAATGTAAAACATGTTTTATTATAATGCCATGCTTCACCCATCATCACTACATGGTTGCCGTGTTTAACCTATCATTTCTACCTATAATCCGCTCACCTTGAGGAACTTGGAGTTCTGGTCCTCCAGCATCAGAATGTCCTCCTCCATCTTCTTGATCTTGGCCTCGGCCGTCACCTTCTCCAGCTGCAGCTTCTGTCTAGCAGCCTCCTCCTCGTCAAGCTGCTCCTCCAGGTCCTATGGAGAAGGAGCGCGCACACATTTAGCACCATTTAGATACCTAGTGAAGTTCACCTAGTTAAGTTTAAGCTCATTAAACTCCATTCTGATCATGAGGACAATGTATTGGGAGACGATAATCCACTGCGATGATCACCTACCCTTTTCTCTTCACCAAACCAAGCTGACCTATCATCGCGCTGGTTTAAAAATGATGCCCTGAATATGAGCATGTCAACACAAATATATCAGGAGATTGGTCTGTGTATGTAGAGGATAAGAGGAGAATATGGACCTGGATGTGTGACTGCATCTTCTTCTTCTCATTCTGCATGCTCTGGTTCCTCTCCTCCTCTTCCTCCACCCTGGACTCCAGGTCATGGAGGATCTCCTCCAACTCTTGCTTTTTGGCAGCCAGACGGGCTCTCATCTCCTCGGCCTCAGCAAACAGCTCCGTCTCCGCCTGGAGCTGCTCTGCTAGGATGTTCTTCTCCTCCAGGAGCTGGAGAGAGTGAACGGTTACCCAATTAATCTAACCCTGTTAGCTGAAGCACAATCATAGTTGTCACCATTTGTCCATTTTTGAAGTAATGTAAATAACAATTTCTATATTTTGCTATCGAAAACATAATTCTTGTCTTTTCTACAACAAAACAGAGATGTAATCTCAACACTACACACAGATAATCAGCAAACAATTGAGAAAAAGATAAATGTTTAAAAAGCCTCCATAAGACATGCTTACCTGTTGGTGTTTCCTCTCCATCTCCACCAGCTCGTTCTCCACCTTGAGCTTGTTCTCCTTTACTTTGACCAGCTCCTCATCTTTGGCTTGCATCTCCTCCTCCTGCCTGGTTACCTGCAGCAGAGGCTTCACCTGGGAAAAAAACAATCAACCTCTGATGAGTCCAACGAAACAAAATAATATATATATTATCATTCTATTAGATGAGCTGCTGCACATTTGTTAGTACTTCTGGGAATATGCAATTTTTCAATTAAAAATCTTTTTGCAAAATGAACACTTCCCTGAAAATATTTCAATATTTCATTTAGACCAATCACTGGCTCTTTAGCACATAAACCTCCTCATATTCTTAAAGGAATAGTAAAGAGGACCAGTTACAGTTATCACAATCTGTAATAACAGCCTTATCAACACAACAAGATCATCTCCACTTTGTCCTTTGACTTACAATTTTAATCAATCCTTGCACTTTTACAAATAATGACAGAAAACACAGCACCTGCTTTTTCTGGTCATAATCACAGAACCTCAACAAAATGTGGGAGGGACTAATTATTATCATAAAGAACACCGAATTCAACATATTCATCGCCATAGCCTACATCAAGCGTCCCAAAGAGGAGGAGATAGGAGGTAGTGGGCAATGTTCTCACCTTGGTAAAGAGCCTCCACCACTGCCAGTGTCGCAGCTTCAGGTAGGCAGCACAGTTCCTCTGGAGGACCTTCAGGGCACTCAGCTGCTGCTGCTTCTTGGCAAAGGCCCTGAGGAGAGAACATGGCACCATAAGAAAGGACATATCAGCGTCTGGGTATAATTAGTGTATTTTCCAAGATCTGCATGGGGATCCAATATTGTGCTGTGTTTCTAAATGAAGAAAAAAAAATCCACAGACATTAAGTTAATCTGTGGCGCCCCACCATCATATCAGCATGGCCACCACAAAATAATGTATTTTCCACAAATAAAGTTCTTAGCTAAGGAAAACACTGGATTAGAAACACACAATGGTATGTTACACTTAATTATATTAAGCCAGTAGAGATCCTGAGAATGTGATTGGAAAAGCGCAGGTTATGTTACCGTATGTAGGCCTAAAGGGATATTACATTAGATTATAATAGAGTATGTGTCACGTTACAAAGTAAGATGAGATGAGGCTTTATTGATCCCTGTGCAAAGATTAGGTTGTTGCAGAAGCAAAAGTAACAGGATTCAACAGGGAAAAGACACCCAGAATAGAAGCGCACAAATAGAATATAAAATAGTAAATTAGTAAGTAATAATTAAAATGAAAACAATAAAGCAATAAAATAGAATACTACATTAATTTATTTGTTACACAGATGCTACTAGCATTCACAGATTTCTTGCATAGATTACCGGTGTCATTTAGAGTTACAGCCCATTTACTTCTGTCTATATCTAGTTTCTATGTGCCCACTCATTTTGCATTGGATGCTGTATGTAATTAGATTTTTTATACATTTCCTCATTTTTTGTAAACTTTATGGTGTCAAACCTAGCTTGGAATTAACTGCTGTTCTGGCTAACAAAGACCAAATAAGTCCCAAATAAGAAGACACGAATGTGATGAAGCTGAATGAATGACTTTGTGAGGCGACGTGTTTTTGAGGGATTATTTCCTGGCTTCCATTTCTTCCTGTGGGTGTCAGGTGATTGACATTAAGCAGAGCGTAACGTAATGTGCTCACTGATACGAAAACTTGGGCTCAATAACATAAAAACAGACAAACCTGAATCATACTGCAATGGATTATCTAGCTGGAGGAATTTTCAAATTTGTGGAAGTTGTTTTTCATACTGCACAAAAATAAATGGCAGCAAATGTCTTCTTCTGAAAGCGGGATAAGCCCTGATATCTCCAACTATGCTGACTGTGTGCAGAGGCAACCTAGACACCCCACAGGTATTATCCTTTAAATATGGATTACTACACTCAACTAAGAGAATGCTACACAAGCTCCGAGTCTATACATGTTTCACTACAGACTGTAAATTGAAACTCAAACTATCAACTTGTATAAATATATATAGCAGAGCTGACACTCACTTGCGTGCTAAGTATCCACGGCAGACGGACTGAAAGTAGATGATAATGTCAGTGATCTTCAGGTCTCTCTCCTCCTCCAGGTGGGCCAGGACACCGGTTCTGAAGAATATCTTACTCTGGCCGATACGGAACAGGTTGGGGTCCAGCTCCAGGGCCCGGATCTACAAAAGGCACAAGAAGATTTGACAATCTTGCTAATTCTGACGTATTTACTTGCGATTTCTTTTTAAATTTGGACTAATTTGAAAATGAAATGGCTGTGGTCAGGTCTACAGATTTTGTAGTCCAGCTGAATAAACACTGGCGTTGAGTAAAAGACAATAAAAAAAGCACTACCATTCTCTCACAGGCTTGTTTCCCATCCATGAATCCCTTGGGGATGGCGTTCGGTGTCAAGATCTCATATCTATGAACATCAGAGAACACACGTGTAAATGTCAAATAGTGGCTACATTCTCTCTGGGTAAAATAGTTATGTTATGAAGCTCAAAACGTTTTTGTTGTTTGCCATGAAGGTTGCAAAAGCTTCACCCATGTTACCTCTGTCTGAACTCCTGGAAGACGATGCGGTTGGGGAAGCCCTGTCTACAGATACGGATCCCCTCTAGGACTCCATTACACCTGAGCTGGTCCAGAACCAGGTGGGGCTCCAGCTTACCAGCCTGAGGGAGGACAGACACAAGAGGGCCATTACACCGCAGAACCAACCATTTCTATAGTTCTGCCATTGCACAATTTCCGTTCTACAACCAGTTTTATATCAGCGTTCCACTACAAATTGTTAACACAACCAAACTACCATGTGAAACTCGGCTGATAGGCAAAACATATGTTGCATGTTGAAACCTGCCAGCTATATGCAGAACAGGTTACCCGCCACTTACTGGCCACTGCCTGACACCTAACCACTGACAAATGAGGTAAGTATATCCTTACTCTCTTCTCGTGGTTGGGGATGATGCAGCGGACAAAGTTAGGGTTGGTGTTCCTGAGTGTGGCCATGAGCTTGGTGAGGGACTCCTTGTAGAGCTGGCCCACTGTGCGGAACATGCCCTTTTTGGTTTTGTACGTGGCGCCGAACGCGGTCTCGTTCATTCCTGCCACCTGGTCGAGGCCCACTATGCGGTCCACTGGTGGAGAGAATGGGGGAAGACGGGTTAGAGTGGGGGGACGCTTCACAGGGAGGAGCTGAGAGCAACTATAGAAACAGCGGTAGCAACACGGTGGGATAATGTAGCTACATGACCAGGTGTAGATGGATGACGACAACATTACACACATCTGTCTACGACTACCAGTAGCTCCAGCAGATGGAGAGGGGATGGGTTGCCTGCCTATTGCTAAATGCATGCTCGGCTTAAGGTTCTGGACATATGGGGATCTATGCATCATGACAACTGGGAGAGAGGGACAGCATCTTATTTCAAGGTTTTATTTCAAGAACTTAAATGCTCTCTTCTCTGGCTTTTGCTGAGAGACGGGGCTTGATGGGTGCCGCTACACAAAAGCACTTCAACATTTCACAATTTCTGACACTAAGCTACTTTTTCTGGCATCAAAATATTGCCTGGAGGACCAATAGCTTATGCAAGGAAGTAAAACATAAGTGACAACTTTTATAGGGTTGCACTCAAGAAATAAAATGATTAAAAGACCGCCGTTCATCACTTTGTGCAAACATTGGCTACAACACGATCTGGCAGTAACACAGTCACAAGCCCTCATGTGTTTAACTTTGGTGCGAGTAAATTACAGGGCTAGGACAAACTCTCACCACACACTCTGTGGCTCTTGTGAGCAGACTTATTCTAAAAAGCCGAAATACTGACAGATCGTACAAATCAGACTCTCAAGAATAACTCTTATTTCCTACGAGGGAATGTAGGTCACTTATCAATGTCCAGCCGGTTAAATTAAAGCTACAAGCCATCCACTGAGTCAGACGGCTGGAACGTCCTTGAATTTCTTGAATTTCAACATTTAATCTGGAGTCGTGCACGGCCCACCGTCTGGACCCTCTGCACTGACGTCTCAGCTCACAACCCGGCCAAAACAAATACCCAGCACAACATGTGGTTCCAATTCCCTGCTACTGCGATCCTGTCTAGAGAGGAGAAAGGCGGGAAATTAATGCCATTAATCTTTCTGCAGTCAAGCTTCAAATCCTTAATTCACTTATGGATAAATATTATCTCAGAAGAGGAAAGAAAATACAAAAAGCCAAGATGACTCCAAAGAGCTGAACTGGTATACTTGCTTTTTTTTTTGACCATACAAACATCATGGGACCCTTTATCCACATTAGGTCCCGAAAATACTGAAATAAATCAAAGCGCATGGTTTAGACTAAAGGGAGCAATACAGCTATTCTCTAGTTGAACGGTTTTTAAGCTACTGACTAGTCACTACTGTTGTTGGCTGAGACAAGGGTGCCATGCAGCCTGGAAGCGAATGGGAGCCTCTGCAGCTAAGACAGACACAGCACCGGCTGAAGCATGGTACATACAGCCAGATCTGGGCAAAAATGTATTTCAAATGTTTTAAGGTTGTTGACCTGCTTGGGCAAGCACTTCTATTTAGTTTGTGTGTGTGTGTGTGTGTGTGTGTGTGTGCGCATTTTCAAAAATGTGACATGAACTATTTTGGCCCAGGTCTGCTACAGCATGGCCCAGTC
>CABFOQ010003013.1:7308-18464 GCA_900660455.1 Gephyroberyx darwinii | reverse complement strand
TCTTTCTGTCTCTCTGTCTCCTTCTGCTGTCAACAGGAACAGGGGATGGATGCTGGGTGGCCTAGAGTTTCTCTGTCTCTCTCTCTCTCCTCTTCTGTGTCTCCCCACCACTCAGATATTCATGGCCACATCTGGGACAGTTTAATGAGTTAATGCCAGTTAATTACTCACTCCGGTGCGGCCGACCGACCAAACTCTGCAGAGCTCTCTCTCTCTCTCTCTCTCTCTCTCTCTCTCTCTCTCTCTCACCACTGATTAATGGCAGAGAGAGAATAAGAGGAAAGGAAAGAGGAGTAATCAGCATCTACTGCCATCATCAACATTACTGGTGTCTGGCTGCATTAAAACTGGGAAAGAGAAAGGGCTGGAGAAAGTGTGTGTGTGTGTGTGTGTGTGTGCGTGCGTGTGAGTGAGTGTGTGTGGCTGCGGAGACAGGAGACTGTTAGACCACTAATTGAATAGAGATGATTCCATTATCAAGCAGTTTGTTTGAGTGAGGAAGCCAGTTAGTTATCTTCTCTGGAAAATAGAGAGGTGGGGGCAGTAGTTTTGTTATTTTTTTTCTTGGCACTGCCTATTGTGACAACAAAAGAAAAGACAGAAAGAAAGAAAGAAAGAAAGAAAGAAAGAAAGAAAGAAAGAGACTGATAGCAAACAGAAAAAGTGAGAGAGCAAGAGGGGTGTGTGTGTGTCCCTGGATCATAGAGATCTATACAGAGTTCTCAGAAGTCACTCTGGAAAATATACCCCCTTAAATCGCACCAACGATTAATGATTAACATCTTAATTGCATCTAAACAATACAGCACATAAGTACATAGAACATAAAGCAAGGAGAACTACTAAACTTTGGTTTGAATTTGCTGCTCCACTTAACAGACGCTTTGGTATCTCGCGGTAAACCCAGATCCTGCATGCACAAATGAAACTGTATTAAGATTTATGATAAGAAAACAAAAGGATAGAGCAGAGAGGAGATGATAAACCTTTTTTTTCCTTTTTATTTTTCCTGTCTTGCAATTTGTCTGAGGCCCCCAGACCCAATAATTTATCACCTTTGGTTTTACAGCCATCGATTTAACCCCTAGTGACCTCTTGCACCCTGCAGTAGCCCTCTAGTTGGTGTGTGTATGTGTGCCTCAGAGTGAGTGTTTATGTGAGTCTGCATGTGTGTACACATGTGCATGAGTGTAGGCATGTGTGCATGTATCTGCGTGCAAATGTGCATGTGCGTGGAGGGGGCGGGGGGGGGTTAAAGCAGTAGAAGGGGTACAATATGGGGCACAGGCTGTTTCCTTTCAGCACTAAAAGGTCATTCGGAGTGTAAGAAGGATGGCCTGGGGTCAGAACAATACACCAGGAGACTGTCTGTCTGTGTGTGTGTGAGAGAGAGAGAGAGATAGAGACAGAGAGAGACAAAGACAGAGACAGACGGCAAGACAGAGACAGGGAAGCAAGTTCATGCAGTGAGTGATGCATGTGGGTGTGTCTCCACCCAGCCTGCACACTAGTAAGCTGAATGTTCAAATCTGATTTGTCTTCATTCCTGCAATTCTACTGTCTACCAGACCCAGATTCCCTTTATTCTCTCACGCTCCCTCCTGTGAGAACATCAGCCCACGAGAGGACCATTGAAAGGAGCATGTATGTGTGGTGTCTCCTCATCTGTACTTGGTAATCAGCGAGCGAGGGCCATAAAACAGCACACCAAGGCAGTTTTACATGTCAATAGCTTGACACAAGGCAGAACAAGGCAGATCGCTCCACTCGTATCAAGAAAATAACACTTGAAATTCTCAAAACAAGTTGATTTAAATTGGAAATTATGATTTAAAGTGAAATTATCTATATTTTTTTTCATTTGTAAGAAAACAGATATTTTTGCAGTGCATGACCATACTCTAAGAATGCCACCTGGATGTGTGGGTCTGTGCATATTTGTTTGTATGTGTGTGTGTGTGGGTGTGGGTGTGCATGTGTGTCTGTGTGTGTGTGTGTGTGTTACCCAGCGAGTTGGTATGGGTTGAGTTGTGTGTTTTTTTGTTGTTGAAGTGGCTGTTATTCTCACTCTCACTTTAACTGGCTCTGGTGGGTTTATGGGTAGAGCCCAAAGCTGTCACTCTCATTCTCAGAAAGAGGCAGTGAGTGAAGAAAGGAGTGAGCAAGAGAGAGAGGGGGGGTAAGGGAGAGTGAGTTTGTGTGTAAGAGAGAAAGAGACAGTAAAGGAAAGAAGCATATGTGAATGAAGGAGAGCAAGAGGGAGTGTAAGGGAGTGTAAGACAGAGAAAGAAGGGGTGAAAAACAAAACAGTAAGAGACAAAGAGGAAGGAAATTAATGACCCCTCACATTTTGTCTCCTTTGTGCTTTGGGAGAACAAAAGAATGCCGAGTTAAAATACAACGTACAAGGAAAGAGGGAAAGAAAGAGAAGGGGAGGGAATGGAAATTAAGAAAAGAGACACCACAACCATCAATACCAGGTTGTAAATTCTACAAAACATTAACTTCATTACATGGCAATTACTAGCTGTAAGTGGCGGAACAGGAAATTTCACTCTCTCATCACTATGTAGTTGTCCACTTCTCAGCACTTTTTTGTTTCTTTAGGTGGGGAGGGGTCAAACCATTACTTCAGATGAAGTGACCCCTGGTGTGATGTGTGGTGGGGCTAACCCTGGACCAAGTGCTTTCCTTAGTGGCCAACATATATATTGTTGTAATTAATCAATTGTAATTAGGATATTGCAGTATATTTGGAACATCCCAGAATGAGAAACAGATGCAGAAGATGCAGAAGATAGATAGATGCAGAGGTAATGCCTTCAATTCGTAATGATCTCTAAAACACAAAACACAACCCATTATCAGACTGACGTGTATGCGCTTTTGAAACAATATATAAGCTTAGAATCATGAAACTTCCTCTGCACATAACTGTATCATGTTTAACTTCCAGAAAATAAAATTAAATGACGCCATCAAATGATATATTACACAGTTGATAGAGCCCCATCAAACAAGCTGGTGCAGCAAGGCTGTAACGGTCAAACCTCATGAACTGTTAACTGTGGCATACAGCGCACTAAGACAAATTAAAGCTCTGTTGGCAAGCTATCTGACAGAGTAGAATGGCCTAGGAATGACCTCTCTCTGATATTTATTAAAGATAAGCAGGGAGTGTCTGGATAACACAGGCGTGAATGATCATGAGCTGATACACTTGTTATTATGCTTAAGGTTAATGCTATAACTCAATGATAAACACAAGTCACATAATAGCTCCGTTAAACACTGACATGTAGAAGTGGCACTCTTACTGTTATTTGCAGGTGAAAACCCCACACTTTGAAGGCTCGTTTAGTGTGCAGATGTAGAGAAGGAAAGCCAAAAGTCAACAGAAAAGACAAACTATGGACAGAAAAGTAGCATTTAAGAACAGTTAACTAAACTCTGATTTTGCAGTTAGCCTGGTCTGTTTATGCTGAATTGCTATTTCATGACATTTGCCGCACAATTAGAATACGGATTTGCACATGAAACCCTGTAGCTTTAATTAGTAATATATTTGTGCTCATTAATAGCCAAGCTATGACCTAGTTCATTTTGAATGACAAGAGGGTGTCTTTTTCTTTCTGTCTTTCCTCCCCCATAGTGTTAAAGACCTCTGATGTAAACCCTATTATGTTCCCTTAGCTTTAGTTAAATGGTAATACTTGAGTTGTAGAATTACACCACTGGTGTACTGGTATAGAGGAGGTGGATATACTACTGAGGGGTCTACTGTGATCCAACTAGCCTATATTTTTCCAGTGGCTGATGGTTGAGTATGCTGAAAATTCCTAGAAAACCTATACACACCAGTGGACAGGTTTTGTTTCTGCAGTTGTTCATTTTAAAAAAAATCACAATACAATGTCTGTCATGTATGTGCTATAAAACTCTATACGTTGTCATGTCTGTGCACCTGCTGTATGTCACAAAAACAAATTCCTCCTCATTTATTGTACTGTGTTTTGGATAAATTAGGCAGTGTTTGAGATAAGTATGAGATATCGTGAGTTTTATATCAATGTTTTTATATAAAGTTTCTCCAGTAGTCATGGAGGCACGGGACAACAACATTCATCACTTTTGATGGGCAATTTGAAAATAAAAACTTGTGATCAGTAGTATAAGACAGAATAAAAAAAGCTTGAATCTTTAGCTTTACACACCCAGTGCTTCACTCCAAAGTAGCCTCCAACCAATCTGTAATAAGAATGATGTCACTCTTCTACAAACACTTGTCACTTTTGATTGATCAACAAAGATTCAGACCAAAGGTGCATGTTAAACACAAACAAAACTTGCTTTCGCCGTCTGAAAATTTCCCCATTATCTCCCTTATGTTCCGTTAAACCTGAACATATGAGGTAATGTCAGGTCTTTTGTAAGATTAATGAGAAAAGCACAGCTACCACTTCCCGCGTAAGCTGGTGGAAGGCATGTAGAATCCCCACAGTATCTAGGTTAAACAATACACTGTCAAATAATGAGACAAGATAATTATAGCTGTGAGACAGCGTGAACTCAGGGCGCACTGAGAGAGAACCCCTTATTAAGAGCTCTGTAATTAGGTGTCAAATAGCCGTGACGTGTGAATGATGTGCTATCTGTCAACTTTGCTGGTTCTCAGAAGAATACAGGATTTACTTTTTAAGAGACCTATCATACAAATCAGACATTCAAAAAACACTTAAGTTAAGACGGCAACACCAGTCACACTGTTCATTTTCTAAACATTTTACAAAAGCTAACAGTGTTTTATTATAAATGCCGTGCAGTATGTAGTTCAACCCACCGTGATCTAGTACTGTACATCGTCAGTCAACATAAACTATTTCTGACATCAACATTGTCAAAAGTAATCCACTAATCAATCACTTAATTAATTATCTTGGTGAATAATTGATCACATTTCACAACACACTTCTTCTCTGATGTTTTTTGAAACGTGGTGGTGAGGGAAAACCATGGGGCAGTAATATATACATTGCTTTAATCAGGCTTTTGATCTTCAGTACAATTCTGCGATAAGTCAATTAAAACTAGGCCTGCCAAAAATGAATTATGCAACAAGTTTATTAAAACATTTATCAGCTGGGCTTATTATAAATGGATGACTTCCAGTGGAAGACAGGCAGATGAGATGAACAGGTCACCAGATTGGCTTCTTCTCCATCTCACTTATTCAACTTGGTTGTTTACCATTTTGCATGCAGATTGTTTTTGATGATGGAGTCCTATATCGTCTGGTGTTTTTGTCATAATAAACTGCAACGAGATCATTCGGTGACTGTGCTGTGATGGTTTCTGACATCATAAAATGGCGGCCGAAGGTTTGAAAAGTCATCCTGTCCTTCATCGTCTGCTTTTATCTCCATTTTTCTGTTTTTTTTCTGTTTACTTATCAGTAACCCACAAATCCAGATTTGGCTCTAACAGACTGTGAGGCTCGATGCTGTCCTGAGGGCATGTAGGGTGTCAGGGAGCACGCAAATGCCCCCCTGCCTGGAGGAATTGTCAGTGAAAATGCTACTACCAAATCAATCTCTCATGGGCCTCGTGAGACATGGGTTAGGGTGTGAGTATAAACATGGGGAAGAAATATATAACACAAGACAGCTTTGAATGAACGAAACACGCAAGCTTTTGGATGACCTTTGGTGTAGATAGGACAATTCTAAGTAAACAAAAATAAAAATAGTGTCAACCAAAACGATAATGGAACATGGTGACAGATCCTGGAGTCCAGCTAACTTTTGGTTGTTCACATCCTAAACTATTTAGCCATTTTTGTTCTTTTTTAATCTTTCCCATATCTTCACTTGGCATTTGTTGTTTTCTCAGCATCATGAGGCAAGATGTGTGTATATTGGAAGAAGGACCGTTGACATTGCTGCAAACCTCCCAGGCAAACAACAGCACATAAGTCCTCCCCGCTCAGGGTACAATGGGAATCGTAGGGGTCGCGGACTGTTGTTGCCTAATTAGAAGATTGAAGAAAAAAAAAGAGAAAAAAAAGAAGACAAAAGACAAAAAAAATTGGAGGGACAATTACTTTGTAAGTGTTTCTCTCTGTTTATTTGATTCTTCTGGGCATTTTGGAACCTGTTGACACAGATTATTCAGGTGGAGGCCTGGGGGGCTGGCTGAGGGCGCTGAGCTGGGCCAGTGTGCACATCTCAGCGCTTCTCTGGAATGGCTGCCAGCTCCGTCTGCTAGGCTGTGATAATGGAGCCTCCATTCCCCTTTCTCTGTTGTGTGGAAATGTTTCCATTAGCCTCTGACAAGAAAATTCCTCTCTGCAATTTAGTCCATCTTTTATGTCCATCTTGTTTCTTCCAGAATGCAGATTTTATGCCTGCCTCTCCCTCTCGCTCTGTGTAGCTTGCTTGCTAGTTTACTGCCTGCTACACCCCTCGAGCGCTACTGGAATGCTGGGGTGAGATAAAGAACAGGCCCTTCTCTGAGCAGGTTCGAGTGCTTTGCTTTTTCATATCAATGACCTTTTTTTGTGTGTTGTAAACACAAGGGATAAACTGAGGTTCGACTGAGGCGCTTCCAATTCTGATCCCTGTCTCTCTCACTGGTCATTGGAAAACGTGCACTTTGACGGATGAGTTTAGTATGACAGAATCATAACACATTGCCGTTGGAATAGTATCCTTGTTTTCAAAATGCGCTCACGTCCGTCGACACAAGCACATCTGGAAATTCTGATGTGACCTTTATTTGCATTACTAAGCTCATCAAATTTGAACAATAATTCACACATCCAGCTGAAACTAATGTGAAATATTTTGGCAAGCGCCTGAAATGAGTGTAATGCAAATCTCATGTCTTTTTGTAGCACAAACAGGAGCGGCAGCCAAAAGACTAACAGCTAGGCAATAATTCAGTCAGATGTGGAACACACTTACAGCACAGTGGGGAGAGAGAGAGGGAGAAGGAGAGGGAGAGAGAGATGCGAGGAGGCCATACAAAGGCTAAAGCCTTTTGGCCTGGCACAGGACTCTGGAATGGTTAGCCGATATGAGACAAATTGTGCTCCTCTGTGACTCTGTGAATTAAGTTGCTTACAGTGGATGGGTTCCTGAACCTCTATCTGCCTTGATGAACCAGTGGAAATATGGGATGTTTTAACTCTAATACCACAAACATATGAGATTGAGATTATGCATATGGTTTGGTGTTAAGTACCTTTGGAAATGTGTATTGGGGACTTGTCTAATAGATTGTGTGAAACACTGGCAAAATGGTTTTGATACATACACCGATCAGCCACAACATTAAAACCACTGACAGGTGAGGTGAATAACATTGATTATCTCATTACAATGGCACCTGTCAAGGGGTTGGATATATTGGGAAGCAAGTGAACAGTCAGTTCTTGAAATTGATGTGTTGGAAAAATGGGCAAGCGTAAGGATCTGAGTGACTTTAACAAGGGCCAAATTGTGATGGCCAGATGACTGGGTCAGAGCATCTCCAAAACGGCAGGTCTTGTGGTGTGTTCCCG
The DNA here is from genome assembly GCA_900660455.1 of Gephyroberyx darwinii. NCBI lineage: Eukaryota > Metazoa > Chordata > Actinopteri > Trachichthyiformes > Trachichthyidae > Gephyroberyx > Gephyroberyx darwinii. The sequence goes on along the minus strand of CABFOQ010003013.1, from coordinate 10,903 downwards.
GTATGCAGTAGTACCTACCAAAAGTGGTCCAAGGAAGGACAACCAGTGAATCGACGACAGGGTCATGGGCGCCCAAGGCTCATTGATGCGCGTGGGGAGCGAAGGCTAGCCCGGGCTGGTCCAATCCCACAGAAGAGCTACTGTTGCACAAATTGCTGCAAAAGTTAATGCTGGCTATGATAGAAAGGTGTCAGAACACACAATGCATCGCAGCTTGCTGCATATGGGGCTGTGTAGCAGCAGACCGGTCAGAGTGCCCATGCTGACCCCTGTCCAACGCCGAAAGCGCCTACAATGGGCACATGAGCGTCAGAACTGGACCATGGACCAATGGAAGAAGGTGGCCTGGTCTGATGAATCACGTTTTCTTTTACATCATGTGGACGGCCGGGTGTGTGTGTGTCGTTTACCTGGGGAAGAGATGGCACAAGTATGCACTATGGGAAGAAGGCAAGCCGGCAGTGTGATGCTCTTGACAATGTTCTGCTGGGAAACCTTGGGTCTTGGCATTCATGTGGATGTTACTTTGACACGTACCACCTACCTAAACATTGTTGCAGACCAAGTACACCCCTTCAGGGCAACGGTATTCCCTGATGGGCTCTTTCAGCAGGATAATAATAATGCACCCTGCCACACTGCAAAAATATGTTGTATTCTTTGTTTGTATTTCCTACCCTGAGTTTCTTTATTAATAAAAGAAATGCAAACGTTTTTGGATATTAATATTTGAACAGATACTCTGCAATAACAGTGGTTTTCCATTCTGGTCATGTGTGTGTGAATCCTTGACCACAAGGACACCTCAGTTTTTTGTGTCCTCTGACTGCTTTGGTGTGGTTTCCTGTTCAACAGTGCCGTGCTACATGTAGCACAATGCTCTCCTCTCACAAGTGAACAAGGCGTTGGCTGAGAAACACCAGACGTTTATTTGTACACCTCATCACAGGGTTCAGTGACACAATAAAAGGCCAAGTGCAACCATTTCCCTTCCTGAAATAGTAAAAGAAATAGAATAGTAAATGTCGGTAGCCGGCATTGCCAAACCCTCAACATCTGACCTCGACGGGCCGTACCCTACCTCGCTGCTCTGCCTCTGCTGCTAACTCTGCATACCTGAGCTTTCTTTCATATGTTTCATCGGCTGCATCTTCCTATGGCACTGTAAGCTCTGCAAAGTAAACAGTCCGCAATGTGGCTGACCATGGTACTAAGTGCGCTCTTAAACTAGTGCTCGCTGTTTCTCGTGGGAGTAAAAGTTGTTTGTCTGACATTTCCCAGTCCCTAGCTCCCCTAGTTGCCCTGTGTTTTCCTGCCTACAACTGCTTCTTTTTGCTCTTTCTCACCGACAAAGACAATTTTAGAATCTTCTTTCCTAGTAGCTGAAGAAGTGGTTTCTATTTGTTTACTCTCAGTTGTGGCTGCTAGACCGTTTAAGACCTACATCTCCAAGTGTATTGTCTTTGGGAGAGACTTGTTTTACAACCTGGCAGAATATGCCTGAGTGTAGCTGTGCCTGAACATGGGGGACACGCGGGGTCTTCACCTAGCCATTGGCTGAGGTTTTGGGGAGAGGGAAGCACATCATAGTTTGCGCCTGTAATGAACCATATACATCTTTCCTCCGTTCAGGTTTCTGCTCTCTACACTTTCCCACTTCAACCACTGTCATTGCTTTGTTGGAGCAAATGCCCTACCCGTACAACATATGTTGTACAGGTAGGGCAATTATTTAAATTGTTTAAATTATTTAATATAATTGAGTACAGTACAGTGCAACATTTTAACATTCCTAAATAATTGAACCATTATGTGTTCACGATCAACAACAATGCATGTATAAGTTAGACCTACATGTTTTTACAAATGATGTACATTAACATTAGGTAATGATCCAAAAATTATGTACTAGAAATAGTATTCTGCACTGAATCAGATTTTAACTAATGTCATTACTAAATTATGCACTACTGAGTTGCACATATTTATAATATAACTTAATATTGTTATTTAATTCATCATTATTTATAAACTTTTAGTTGTTAATGCTGGTAAACATTCATTATTCTAAAGCAACAATTCATGCTGTTTCTTTGAACAAAACATGAAATTAACCTGTGTCCTCTTTCGTAATCATGTTATGAATATTGTTTTTTCCCCCATAGGTAACGAAGGTTCTTCACAAGTGGACCCAGCAGAGACCGCCTCAGCACAAAATGGCAGCAATGGCAGCAATGGCAGCGATAACACCGAGTCAGGTAGCTAACCATGCCTTACTCTGATAAATATAGATAAACAAATGTAGTCATGATTGAAAGTTTGTAAACCTCTTGTGGAATTATGGACATTTTGAGTATTTACCATGCAATGATTTTAATGATTTTCAAGAGGAAAGTGTGCATGTCGTAAAAGGAAAATAATGTAAAGGGAGTTAGTGGTGGTGGAAAAATAAGTGAACCTCTTGTATTAGTTAAATCAAGTAGGTAAGTAGATTTGGGCGGGTAAATAATTGGGTGTAAAGTTAACCAATTAAAGGTCAGATCTTTTGGGAGGAGTGTATGTGGCACTCCCATAAATAACGATGAGAAACCTGGTCAGTTTGGTGTTACCATGGAGACGAAAGGAAAACACTATGGTGCGATCTAAGGAGACCTCAGAGGGGCTCAGGAAGCAAGTAGTGAGTGCACACCAGCCATATCAAAAAGATTTGGGCCCCATCAGTCCACGCCGAGACAAATCCTGAAAGTCAAGCATGATGGGAGTGTCCTGGTCCTGGTGTTTCGTCCTCAAATACATGATTTAGGCAATAGATGTGATATACATAGATGTGATAGATGTGAATACATAACAGCTCAACTGCTCATTCAGCCTGTTGGTCTTCAAACTGTAATTCTTCAGTTATACTACAACCCAGACAACATATTTTGTATATATTTATGATCATAGATCATAATAGATCATAGGCCATAGTAGTGAATAATCAATAATCACACTGTATGTGTAGCAAAAAGTGTTTGTTAGAGAAAATTATTACAGAAGCCGCATGAAAAAATATATGATTAATAATAATAACAATGATAATGATAATATTCTTCATAATACTCTCATACTCATAATACTATCTTTGTTATCCTACTGTTTCTCATTTGTTGCCTCTGTCATTTTACCCCCCCAGCTGTAGCTGGACCCTCTGGATCCTCCAGCTCCTCTAAAGGGGCCAAGTCTTCAACAGCCTCTGCCACCAAGAGGTCCATCCAGACCATGGACGAGCGGTCAGAGGCCTTCAAATCCCTGTTCACCACCCATAGCTCCGCCAAGCGCACTAAAGAGCAGACATCCAACTGGGTTACCCACACCCCATATCACTTCTAGTAACTACGCACCCAGCACACAACCAAAGTTTTATTTTGAGACTGCTCAAAACGGGTTTTAGGTAACAAAAGAAATGTAAGATTAATCTGACCCAATGTTGATAAATACCTAGTTCTATCCCCCTACGCACACGCACACGCACACGCACACGCACACGCACACGCACACGCACACACACACACACACACACACACACACACACACACACACACACACCACTTCT
>CABFOQ010003011.1:0-16602 GCA_900660455.1 Gephyroberyx darwinii | reverse complement strand
AATCATACGCCTCCCTGATGGTATTGCATGATGGATAAGTATCTGCCTATATTTCTCAGCATTGAGGACACCATTAATCCTGACCAAATCTCCAACTCCATTTGCAGAAATGCAGCCCCAAACTTGCAAGGAACCTCCACCATGCTTCACTGTTGCCTGCAGACACTCACTGCTCTCCAGCCCTTCGGCGAACAAACTGCCTTCTGCTACAGCCAAATATTTCAAATTTTGACTCATCAGTCCAGAGCACCTGCTGCCATTTTTCTGCACCCCAGTTCCTATGTTTTCGTGCATAGTTGAGTCGCTTGGCCTTGTTTCCATGTCGGAGGTATGGCTTTTTGGCTGCAACTCTTCCATGAAGACCACTTCTGGCCAGACTTCTCCGGACAGTAGATGGGTGTACCTGGGTCCCACTGGTTTCTGCCAGTTCTGAGCTGATGGCACTGCTGGACATCTTCCGATTTCGAAGGGAAATAAGCTTGATGTGTTTTTCATCTGCTGCACTAAGTTTCCTTGGCCGACCACTGCGTCTACGATCCTCAACATTGCACGTTTCTTTGTGCTTCTTCAAAAGAGCTTGAACAGCACATCTTGAAACCCCAGTCTGCTTTGAAATCTTTGTCTGGGAGAGACCTTGCTGATGCAGTATAACTACCTTGTGTCTTGTTGCTGTGCTCAGTCTTGCCATGGTGTATGACCCGTGACATGAAACTGTCTTCCACAACCTCACCTTGGTAGCAGAGTTTGGCTGTTCCTCACCCAGTTTTAAGCCTCCTACACAGTTGTTTCTGTTTCAGTCAATGACTGTGTTTCAACCTACATGTGAAATTGATGATCATTAGCACCTGTTTGGTATAATTGGTTGATCATACACCTGACTATAATCCTACAAAATCCCTGACTTTGTGCAAGTGTACCTATAAGAATTTATGCTGGTTTGAAGGCAAAGGGTAGTAACACCAAATATTGATTTGATTTAAATTTTTCTTTTGTTTGCTCACTTTGCATTTTGTAAATTGATAAAAAAAATAAACAATTATTATTTATATTTTTGAAAGCATTCTTAGTTTACAGCATTTTTTCACACCTGCCTAAAACTTTTGCACAGTACTGTATATTAAAAGTTATTTAGCTAATACAATGTGAAAAAGCTTAAGTGAAAATAACTCACCATAATACCAAACCTAGATTTGATAGTAAATACTGAAAACAATGTGAAGCCCTGGCCCATGAGTAGTCAGGGACACATAATAAATCATATCAATATAGTGGGTTTAAGTTAAATAAGTAAAAGAAAAATACCATGCTGACTATAGCAGTTCTGTTCTCATAAACAGCCAATGTCCTGGCAAGAACAGTAAAACAATTATGGTATTATGTTATGCTTATCAACTCACCGGGAGTCATGGATCAAACTTGAAAGATGGTGCTAAAACTAGCATCACATCAGGCAACGGTGCAGTCTGTCTACTTGGTTATCATTCTGTTGAGTGTCTTAGCCTCCTCTGGCGACGTGAAATCCTGTTGTACACCTTTGTAGGTGATATGCTAGCCGCAGGATGGAGTAGACTGAACCTGACTCCCTCAATATCACATAATTGGCGATGAACATCGTTGAAGGCAGCACAAGCCTGTGCCGTCTTGGCGGTGTGGTCCAGGAAGACAGAGGTGGTCAAGTTCTGCAACTTCATCCATTGTAGCTCTCTCGCCTTCCTGAGTATATCGGCGTAGTCTGAGTAATAGTGCAGCTTCGCCACTATAGGGCAGGGCGGTCACTGGATTTGGGTTTAGGCATTAGAGCCCGGTGGGCTCTGTCCACGAGCGGCTCCTTCTCCAGTGTGAAAGCCTCCATCAGAAGTTTAGACACACTGGCAGTGGAGGCAGGATCATCTTCCAGGACACCAATAATCCAGATGTTCTGTCAGTGAGCTCTGGACTCATCTTGACCAATTCTTTAGATAAATGATCCACTCTTGTTTGGAGAGTAACAATGTCGTCGGTGCAGGTAGACAGAGATTGCTCCATTTTTGTTACGGTGCCCTTGAGTCCCGCAAAATCTGACTGCATAGTAGATATGCTGCCAGACAATTCCGTTTTCAGAGCAAGCAGTTCAGACTTAATAGACGAAAGATTATCTCCCAAAGCTGCTAGAAGCTCAGCTTTAAATATTGCTGTGATATCACCACAAAGAGCAGAGAGAAGTTCAGTTTTGAGCGCGGTAACGCCTCCGGTGATGGAGCGGAGCCACTGTGGGGCGGGGAGGCACCATGCGCAGCAGGCCACAGGTGTGAGGCGTGTTTCCTCCTTTATTAACCTTAGGTGGCATTTTAGTAATCGAAAACCAAAGTAGCTATGTTAAATGACAGTTATGGAAAGCAAAAGCCGTGAGAAGAAACAAACAAAACAAAAAAGTGCCTAATGGCGTTAAGAAAAATAGACTGCAGGAGCTCCCTAAAGTGCGGCTTTCACCATGTTTCGCTAAGTCCCCACAACCCGAAAACATTTTGACCATTAAGGAAATTTGTTAAATTAGCTGCAAATGTCTGCCATGGTAGACAACGCTAAGTTTCAGATGACAAAAAATAGAATCAATCTAGTTATATCCTAGTCTTCTTCTTTGTTTTAGGGCTGCACCGATCGATCAGCTACCACTCATAATTGGCCAATAAACATTCTAAATAGGCGACGACGATCACATCGGACGATCACCACTTCAACTATCCAACTGTCCATCTTTCACTGACAGTGTTTCGAATTTCACATCCTATGATCATAGATTAGAACTAGTTTAATATAGTGGACATAAGGCAGAGCCTATGCTGCCACAATGAAATACTACCAGTGGCAATAAGTGAGTAAGCAGCTCAGTCATCAAGCACATCAACTACATTTCGAGAGAACATACAAATTATTTCCACATGGATAGGCCAGCTATGTTATGCAGCCATTAGAACTTTTAAACACATATCGGAATTTTACTATTTATGCTTGGTGGAAACTTTTACATGATATGCCGGTGTTAGTAGAAAGTCTGGGTAAAATTAATTCTTTCATTGGCTGATTGGGTTGGTGATCGGCCAGTCATACTTGAAAAAATCAGCAATTTGAATTAGCCACAGAACACCTGACTGAGTTGGCTGAGTTCTGTAAGGAGGAGTGAGAGAAAATCCTTCAAGGAAGATGTCAGAGACTGATCAGTAGCTATAGGAGACGTTTTCTCCATTACTCACTCCATTAAAAGAGCCTTAAAAAGTCTCTTGTCTTTAAACCTGTCGATGCGTTCATTACTCTCACAGGTACTACCTCACCCCATCTCATACACTGGTTAATCTCAGTACAAATCATTGCTTTCTGTCTTTCTGTCTGTGTGTACCAGGCTGGGAGCCCTTCATTGAGCCCTGGCCCTGTTTCCTATCATGGCAGCAGCAGGCTGCTGGCCGCCTCCACCCTCCACGTCTCAAGATGGGAATCCGGGCCAAGCAGAGACTGGACGTCAACATCACTTCTGTGCTCTTAGGTAGGTAACAGAGCCTCTCCGCTCACCTCACAAAATAGTTTAATGGAGATCAGTGTCTCCATTACGCAAAACCACAGCCAGATATAAAATATGTTAGCCTATTCACCACAATAAATAATTTGTACCATTCTAAAATCAAGTCAAACTGAATTCCCCCCCAAAAAATCACATTTGCTCTCACCATGATCTTGGACAATTTGGTCTAGAATGGTGTGCATGAATGAGTTTCCAGCACAGTGAAAGTGCCAAAGGAGATTTTATGGCAGATTTCAGTTTGACTTTCAAGATTTTAGAATGGCACAGCCCCCACACCCACTCCTGTCCTGTCCCCTTGAGCTATGGTGGCCTGTAATTAACACAAGTAACAAAGTCACATTTTCCCAATAGAGAGAAATAAGCTTGATAATTATAGCGGAGATCCAGCAAAAACGTCTAGTGAAGAGGTAATATATCACGCTGCAAATACTGGAATAATAATACTGCTTTGTCATTTTCTTTTTTGACTTGAAAATGAGGCTTTATCTTGAAATTCCAATCATTGGGGAGTCTAAATTAGATTATGGGCCAGAAAGTGTGTTTTGAAAACCAGAAATCTCAGCGCCTGGCCAAGTATTTATTGTGTCATCAGTATTGAGCAACATTATCAATCAACCCCCACAGATATATTGCTCATTTTGTGCTATGTCCATAGTGTTAACTGTCTCTTCATCTGGTCCTTCCAGAACAGTATAGCACCACCAAAAGCTCCTGGTTGGCTGACTACTGTAAGGAAGAGGAACAAATTCCCCAGACTTCAGCCCCCATGCCCTGGATGGGCTCCTCTGTCGACCCACCCAGCTTCGGACAGAGTGAGTTCCAGCTACACAATACGTACCAGCCATGCTGCCTCTGACATGTGCACGCTCTCCACTGGGTGGTGAAGCAATTCTCTACAGAACTATTCTGTCAAATCAGATGTGTATCTGGATAACATTTCCAGTCTTGTTAAATTTAAAAAGTCAGTTGATATTACTACTTTTAAATAAATAATAATGAACAGCAAGGGAGGAACCTTTTGTCCAACCTTTCCCCTTTACCAGCCAACTTAAGTTTTATGGTAGAATAACTTCAAATGATGCTTGGTTGGCCTGCTAAAGTGTCTGGTAGAGTAGACAAATTTACCAGCCAGAACCAAAGCTTTAAAAGCATTTGGCTGGTGACTGTTTATTTCTGATAGAATTAGTGTTGCCTTGGCTGCTACACTGTAAAAATGCTAAAGCAAGCTTGTTTTATCCAAATCATTCACTGAATTTGTTGACAAATGATGCATAAATATTTCCTCTATATTACTATTGTAATATAAAGTACTGAGCAAGGTACTGAGGAACATAAGGGCCCATAGAAATTAAATATTTTTTTGTTTAGCACAAGCTGAATGTGCACCTGTTGTACTGACTGGATATGCAAAACTAACAGGGCAACGCAGACCTAAAAAAACAATCAAGATTAGATGCGAGGAGAGCTCACACTCGCAAATGTAAAAAAACACCTTAAGCCAAGATGTTTAAATGCAAAGTGTCCATTTTATACTACATCTGACCAATAAAGTGACGTGCGAATTGTTTTCAAGTTACTCTATCATCGGTGTAAAAAAAAAACTGCATTGATGATGAGGTTAACTTGAAAACATTTTGCACTTAAAAAAACTTTGCATTTAAGCATCTCAGTTTGGGATGTTTTTTCTTCCTTCTGAGTACATCTCCCCTCGCTTGTAGTGTTCATTTGCTAATCACAACACATCATTATTTCTCGAGGGGTAGATTGGGAAACCTTCTCATGCCAAAAGTTAGACATTGTTTGAATTTTGAAGAAAATCCACTCTCTGAATTTATGGATTAGAGTGGGTTGAATCCAGATCTGCCCAATATTATATTTACCGCATATTTGTCACTACTATGATAATCCAGTAACCATGCATTCACACTGTGAGCAACTTGGTTGATGGGTTGATTGTGGGTGAATTGCAACTATGTAGTGGTCTTGTATGTAGCTATAAAATTTTTAACAGTTAAGTCATGTATTTTTCAGTTTTAGTATTGCCTTTCATAGCATTACATTTAACATTTGATTGAGTTAACATGGCTAGATAGAAAGCATTAATTATGTAAAATTTCTCATCAATAAACAGAAAAAACTCAATAAAAAGCATCATTTTGAGACATTTATTTATTTATTAGTCTTAAATATAAGCTGAACTGAAAACTTTTTGAATGGCTGTAATCAGCTTGGAGGTGGAACTATTATTATATTAGTAGGGAAATAAAGAAGCGTGGAAATCTGCTCAGCCCAGCTCTATAGGGATTGAAAGGACTTCAGGTGACATGATAATAAGGTTGCTCACACTGTGAATGCACAGTAATAGGAGGGAGATGGCCTTCAAGCAAAGCGTGAATTACACTATCCATAAAAGGGTATTCTTTTGCAGAGGTGTGCTGATTGCCAACATGGAGTACAGATGTTGTACAGATGTACAGGATGTTGACCCTATAACCCTCTTGTGTGCTCCCTCTGCATGTGTCTCTGTTCTGTAGTAACTGTGTCTCTCTGCTGTCAGGTGTTCCTCTTGCCTACCTTAGAACTAGGAGCACAGCCAGCTTGACCTGCCTCGAGCAGCAGATTCACTCCAGAGGTACATTCCAGTATTTAGTTGCCCAGACAGGTCTCCTCTGGCAGCAGAGCCAATATCAAATCCTTCATTCATTCCTGCTTATACCCCCCCACCACCACCACCACCCCCCCTCTCAAGGGCGCTCATACACATGGCAAATTTTTGGGGCAATGTGTCCTAAGTAACTAAGACACAGTCAAAAATCTATTCAAATGTTTCTTGGCAGCAAAATGTTCATTTGTTATCAAAGCATTAGGTTTTGACTGTTTTTGAAGGCTCATGCCAATACCAATATTTTTGGATTGAAGCTGTTGATATCTGATATTTTGTGCCAATATTCAACATCTTAAATTTGACAATTCCATGCCAAAAATTGAAGAAACAAAATACAAGTGTTCAGTGATTCCCTTCAATTTTAAATTTCGTCAGGTTAGAAAAGCCTGAGATGACATTTAGGGACCTTAAAACTCTATTGAAACCAAGGATAATAATTATTTTTTTGTTGTTGTTTGTTTTGTTATTATAATATGAAGAAGAAAAGAAACATTGAATCTGATCATGACCATATCCTGTTTTTAATTTTAAAAAATAATAATTTATGAAATTAATAAAAGGCCAATATCTGCAGATCAATGTAAACCTGTAAAGCATTAACACTGAACCAGCTCCTTAGGCATGGTTGCCCCTCAAATTTGCACATATTGTTGCCGTGTGCATTTTTTACTTTATAATATAAATAATAATTATAACTATTTGTATAGCGTGATTCTAAGACAAAGATTACAAAGTGCTTCACAAGCAAGACAAATGAAAGGCACAGACATAAGGTTACACAAGAAGAGGACAGGAGCAAAGCCTTAGGGTGGGGGTGGAATTAAGACCCTGGTTAGGGTAAGGATTGATCGGGTGGTGGATGATGTCATACCAACAAACCAATATAGTGGAAAATATTGGAATAGGGGAAGAAACACGAACAACGTTGCCCAAGTTTATTGCCTCAAGATGTTGCTTGCACATCATGTCCCTTAGTTCTGCAAAACAGCAAGGATTTGTAAGTCTTTACAGGACCCAAGTGAGTAAATGTAGGCCCAGATTCAATGAAGGTTTGCACAGGGAACAAAAATGGCCACAAAAATGACCAAATCAGAAAGCCATGCTATTCACTACTTCACTATTCATATGTAAATTATAGGTAATGTAATATGTAAGTGTCATTATTTTGCCCGCATATTAGTTATTTGTAGGCAAGGCCATGTAAATCCAGCTAGCACCGAATTCACACTTTGCAGCACCTCTCCCAACTTTACTTGATTATTGTAGTGCATATAAGATCCTTTGGCTAAGATCCGCTTCATTTGCATGAATTTCTTAGTGATTAAGATGAAAACTCTGCGCTCTTAGCTAACTGAGAGACAAAAAATGCACAGATTGCTTGCAACAAAATGTTTGTGCATTAGAACCCTAGTGTTGCATTAGATCCCTGCTCATAAAAACAGACTCTTGTAATCTTAGGACCCACAAACAACAGGCCTGCCACTTTGGGCCCTGAGCTATAGTTAAAGAAAAGCTAGTGTAAAGGATTTGAAGACAATACAACAGGGGGTCCTGTCTGGTGCTTGGGGCTACAGTTTATTTAAACCTGCTGCACAACCGAATGATGTTATAGGCTTAAAGTCAAATATTCTACCAAAACAATCCGCCCCCAAAAGCGATACCAAAACTAATGTTATTTAAATTGATCTCTGACTGTGGTGGATTGACTGTTCGGTAGTGTTGCAGGTTTGATGCAAGGTTGACGCAAGGTTGATGCAAGGTTAGGTTCGACTTTGAGCTAGTTCTAGCCTTTCCTCTCTTTTCCTCTTTTTCAAGTTCAGTTTGAATCCATCATGAAAATTAACTTCTGAAAACATCTGATAATTCAGCTGGAGAGCATACCATTTTGGCACAATAGTTTTTTCATGTTTTTATAGACTATTGCACATAGTGGTTTTATTGCAGTTTGTTTTAATCAGTTAATCTTAGATTCCCATGGAATTTAAAGGAATGGCCAAACGTTATAGACAGTTTCCTGTCTGTGTGTCCAGTATTTGTTGTGCTACTGTGGGTATATTAATACTTTTCAAATGAGCCTAAACACACTATGGTGGATAGTGCCATCCACTATCCACCATAGCCAAATAGATAAATACTTGACATGCAGAGGAAAAACTGCTTGTCTTTCTTTGCTCTATGGTAAGTTGATCAGAGTTAATTTGCCAAAAAGCCAGTGTATTCCTTTAGTAATACCAGAATGTTTAACATGTGTTGTGTGATTCTGTGAATACCATTTGAAGTGCTTTGTCAATGGTATATTATTCGGACACGAGCATATTGGCATTCTATAAAAAAAAACTTTTGACAACTTAATTTTGTTCATGTTAATTGTGTTGACCTCCTGGGGAAAAAATATTTATCTCCAAATTGCCATTTGTGTTTATATACATATAATTGACAAATGACTCCACATGTTTTTGATTTTTGCCATTCATATGTATCACATGCTAAATGATCAGGTTTTGAATAGGTTTTCTCAATTCCTGCAAAGTTGCCTATTTGGAAATAAAGTTGTTGTTTTTTTTCAGGGCACCCACATCATGTTGTCTTTCATGCACTATATGAAAAAAGCTAGCACATGACAGTATTGAGCATTGCCACCACTCAGGAATACTTCTTTGATAGACTTTGACCTGATTTTTGTGACTGTGACCATTTCCATTTACAGCAGACGTCAAGCTGTCCAAGAGGAGGCAGCCATTTGTGCCATATGCCCTGCGCAACCACACAGGTTGCACCATGTGGTTTGCCACTATGACCACCACCCCCACAAGGTAGGTGTCCCCATCACCACTTCACCTGGAGTTACCTCTGACCATGTGGAGGATAATTGTGGGAGAGCTGTATTGAATTACCTTTTTGTGGTATACACTTTCCGTCAACCTGCCTTGTCTATTTCTACTTCAATTAGTGATTTCCTACATTTGCCAGAATGACTTTCGATATCCCCCAAATGTGTAGGTAGAGAGAACAATAACGATAGTAATGGCAAGAGAGCAAGAGCGCTTTCAGTGTGGAAACCGATCTTAGGCCGCATTCCCATTAATCCCCCCACAGAGTGGCGCTGTCCCATAGCAGCAGTGCTGACTCCATCTCAGACGTCCACGGTCCAGGAACAGACGACACTCACAATGTCAGCCAGTGGAGGGAGGTGCTGCCAGGGGAGGAAATTCCCTTTGAGTTTGAGGCCCGGGAGAAACTTCGCCACAGGTACAGACAGCTTTGCTAAACTTTAAAATGTCCCCATCTTGACATGACTGACTTAATTTAGAGTCCACTATGACCATGTTTCTGAACAAAACATAAAATTTAAGATGAAGTTTAAATAATCCCTGAGGGGAAATTTGATGATTACAGCAGCAAATAGTAATGTGATACAGCAGTGGTACTCAAACTTTCTTATTTAAGGTCCACTTACAAACTTTACACAAGGTCAGGGGTTCAGAATAATGCCAGCAAAACACACCGTCATAAATCGAAGTCCATAACAACTCAACCAAAACTTAACCACTACTTCTGGGTCAGTACTTATTCAAAACCCAGGCCTCTCTGAGTGAGGATTCAGTTGCTCTCTCTTGCAGTGTCATAGATCTGACAAACATTGTTTGTTTGTGGATTCTGGATATGAAGATTTCAACTGACTAAGTTATGCTGTCCTCACCTCTGTGTTCTGGGGATACTGCTGCTCAAAATGACTGTGCTGGCATTTCACATTACCTTTATGATGGCCACGGTTTCTATGCAAATCAAGCACATGGGTTTGGTGCTGGACTGTGGCAGAATAAATACATACATTTCTCTGTCCATTCCTCTTTGAATTCTCTGTTCTCTTGATCAACTTTAATTTTCTTTGGAAACTTTGGAAACTTTCTTTGGAGCGACATGCTGCTAGCTAGCATTAGCAATATCGTTTGCAGGTCCCAGACTGACTGACTGACTGACAGCAGTGTTGCCAACTCTGTTTCAAAGAAAGTAGCTATTGGCTGCTCAAGAAGTTACTAGAAGTCATGCATCAATTTACATAATTTTGATGTAACTTGGCTTTAATATGAATGAGGCGGGTATTTTCTAATAGTAATAATAATAATTGTGGCATATAATAGCAAAGAATTTGCAGGTTGTTTGTTTTGTTTCTTTTGAGGGAGGTTATCAAAGGGGAGATTATGAAACTATTAGAAATTATTAGACAGAATCAAACTGTTTTTCAAAATGTCACACTAACTATACATATTTGCATCAGCGGCTATCCAGTGAGCTAGAAGCCTGTGTGTGTGCAGTGAGACTTTACGCTTGGTGTGATTGGACCAGAGTGAACACATCCACAGAAACTGAGGAACTGGCGCGCACACCACACACACGCAAAAGTGAAAGTGAAAATCAAGGCGTAGCGGTCTGTAATGTGTGATACACACGTGTGTGCGTACACAAATAAATAAATATATGTTCAATCAGACAACATGCCGGCACAAGAAAATAATTCTCGCATTATGTCTAATGTGATGCAGGGTCCGGTCCGGACTGATTTTTAGTTCGGTCCGGACTTTGAGAAGCCCTGTGATAGAACAATACAAAGAAAAGTAAAAGCTAAATCGGATAGAGCAAATCAAGGTTATATAACCTTACACAACTGACAATTTTGACACCAAAGCTTATCAATAAGTAGAAATGTATCAATGACAATATGAAAAAATGTGGAGTACAGCATTAAAAAGGTGTGCAAGATATCGGCAGAAGTATTTAGTGAGACAAAAAAAGAATGAAATATGCAACATAAAATAGGTCCAAAACTTAACTAAAGTTATTTTTTATGTGAAATCGTACCCGAGGACACAAAGTTAATATCACTTCTGCCTGCCTCTAATTCACTTCTGCCGATTCTAATATATTACAGATTACTTGAACTAAGGAAACTAATAAATGTATGGTTCCAATTCTGAAATGTGTCATAGAACAAGGTGATATTTATTCATTGATTACCTTAAAAGTAAAAAACATTTTTAAACAAAAATGACAAATGCTGTATATCTTATGATTGAGAGTGCTGCCAGGTGACAACAAAATCAATTTCTTTGTTTAGTTAGTTGATATAAGATGTGCCCTCCTCGTGTCTACGGAAAATCGCGCTAGCTGCTAGTAAACCATAGAGAATATATATGTGTAGGCCTACTCGTGATAGTGTTGTTCTTAACAAAGGTTGTTCATGTTATTTCAGTACATTGCAATTTTTGCACTTTGTTTATTTTAAAGTTTCAATAAATGTTATTTGACCGTAAATATTTACTAGCATGACATTGTGTCCTATGTGTTGATGCTTTTAAAATGAAGATTTAGGCCTAACTGGTGTACTCAAAAAATAATCACAATAATTGTTGTTGACTACTGTACAGTGCCTTTGGCACAAACAATGTAACTTTAAAACTGTGAGGGCTAAGGGGTGTAACTAGAGGTTTGTGTACATATAAGCATTAAGTTTGCACGTTGTCATTATGTGAGTGGGTATTCCATTCCTGCCTCCTCATCTTTGCAGACACACTCATGAGCTGAAGCTGCACCAGCTGTTGGTTCGGGTTGGCGGTTGGGAGCCAGTCAAGCCGGTGTCGGTAGACAAAGTGGGCGTTTTCTTCCGTTACGCTGCTGCAGACCGGAACAACCCCTCCAACACTGTGAGTTCCTCATGCATAAACACAGAACTCAAAAGCAAAGGTTCTCTTAGTAATTTGAAGTGTCTAGGTCTACAAAATAATACCCAGAAACTGAGTTTGGTATTCAAAGTTAATTGTTCTACTTCACCCTTGCGCAGGTTGGCAGTCCTATCAGCAGGACCAACATCATTCACCCACATGTCTATGTAAGTCTGGCAAGGTCTTGTTTCTACATCACTGAGCATTTCAGAAGTATGAAAATAACAATTTGGCAAGAGTTTATGTGCTGTTAAACCTTTTCAGTGCGCCTAAATATCATGCTCATTATGGTATAATACTGGGTGGTGACTTATGGGTTTGTTTGTGAATCCTTTCTACCCCACAGTTCTCAGCTCTACCCCCAGTTAGAGTGGTCTTCTCTATCACTATGGAGGGCAGTGCCAGGAAAGTCATCACCGTCCGCTCAGCCCTCATGGTGAAGAACCGGCTGGAGGTTCCTATGGAGGTCAGACTGGATAGCCCCTCCGCTCCAGACAGTAAGATAAATATCCATTTTATTTGTGTTCTATTTTTTTTATTTGTCTATTTACTAAGTAAGATGATATAATTTTGTCATTGCAGCATGAAATAAAAGATGGAAATATGGAAATATGAGAATGAGAAAATAAATAAATAATGAAATTAGAAAAGAGATAAAAGTAAAATAAGATTAAGCAGCAATGAAAACTGTTCCCAGTTAAAAGCAAGGCTGAAAAGGTAGGTCTTGAGCAAATGCTTAAAAACTTCAACCGAAGTAACTGCCCTCAGATCTACTGGGAGGCTGTTCCAGGGTGAGGGACCATAGGACCTGAAAGCAGCCTCGCTATAAGTTTTGAATTTGCAGTTGTCCTATTGACTTGTTAGGTACCTGTCATGGAAATTTAACCTTACACACCTATACATGTGCATTTATGGACTACAGATGTACTGGCTCTCCCTTGAGAATATACTGTTTCATGCTGTGTGAGTAGAATGGTCTCCTCTCTGTAACCTTTGGGCCATAACGTCACATGCCCAGAGGCCCTCACCGTGGCTCCAGAAAGTCTGTTTATCTATGGATGTTCTGATCTAGGACACAACATATGATGCCTTAACGGTCCTTCTATCTCCTTTTGTGTCAAACTGTTCCAATGTAAGCACATTCTGTCGTCCTTCTGACGTCCTTGACTGGTACTTAAAGACTAGTGCAAACCCTCTTTTCTTTGAAGAAATGTATGTTGCCTATGCGCGGTGTACACCTCTTCCTCTCATGAGATCCCTTTTTGTAATAAATATATATTCAACTAAGACGAACCTCAGACTCAAGAACTTTTCTACATCAGTACAAGCCTGCTGGTAAAGAAATGCATGCATTGTTTTTTCTGTGTGGGGGAGAGAGAGAGAGCCTTGTGGCAATTTTAACTTTTTGAGATGAGATGTTAACCCAAAGACCACAGAGACCCATCCAGCAGACCCAATCACAATTTCTTAGCTAGGTCTTAAACAAATTTAGAACTGTCTCTGGCAGGCCGACCCACTTTTTCAGCATATCAAATAGGATCTCATGGTCAACAGTATAAAATTTATTCTGAGATAATTTACAACCTTTACCAGAGCTGTTTCAGTGCTGTGCATGAACCGGATTGGAATTTCTCAAATATATAGTTTGCTTTTATATAGTCAGTTAGTTGTATGCCCATCAGCTTCTCAGGTATTTTGCTAAGAAACATCAGACTTGAGATTGGTCTGTAGTTGCTAAGAGTGGAAGAATCCAGATTGCTCTTTTTCAGAAGGGGTTGGACAATGGCAGTTTTAAATGTGGAAGTTCTTCCACACCGATCTTGACAATCCATTTCTGTATGGACCTCGCTTTGTGCACGGGGGCATTGTCATACTGAAACAGGAAAGGGCCTTCCCCAAACTGTTGCCACAAAGTTGGAAGCACAGAATCGTATAGAATGTCATGCTGTAGCATTAAGATTTCCCTTCAGTGGAACTAAGGGAACCATGACAGCCTCAGACCATTATTCCTCCTCCACCAAACTTTACAGTTGGCACTATGCATGCACTCCTGGCATCCGCTAAACCCAAATTTGCCCGTCGGACTGCTAGATGGTGAAGCATGATTCATTACTCCAGAAAACGCGTTTCCACTGCTCCAGAGTCCAATACCGGCAAACTTTACACCATTCCAGCCGACGCTTAGCATTGCGCATGGTGATCTTAGGCTTATGTGCTGCTGCTCCGCCATGGAAACCCATTTCATCAAGCTCCCGACAAACAGTTCTTCTGCTGACATAGTTTGGAACTCGGTATTGAGTGTTGCAACCGAGGACAGACAATTTTTACACGCTACACACTTTCAGCACTCGGCAGTCCCATTCTGTGAGCTTGTGTAGCCTACCGCTTGTTGCTCCTTATTTCCACTTCACAATAACACTACTACATACACACACTAAAAACACTACTTACAGTACAGCTCTAGCAGGGCAGAAATTTGACGAACTGACAGGTGGTATCCTATGACTGTGCCACGTTGAAAGTCACTGAGCTCTTCACTACGGCCCATTCTACTGCCAGTGTTTGTCTACAGAGATTGCATGGCTGTGTGCAATCAGCAATTAGAAGAGAAATTTCCTTTTGTTTAAAAAAAAAAAAAAAATCAATGATGGAACTAATTGTGTCCACAGAGCCGGTAGTACTGCCACCTATCCTGCCTGGCAAGGCCTTGGCGGTACCCCTTCATCTGACATCCTGGAGGCTGCAGGCTCGGCCCAAAGGCCTCGGGTTGTTCTTCTGTAAGGTTCCCATCCACTGGACCAGTGTAGAGAGGCCTGGTGAGATCAGCAGCAGCAAGAGGGAGTGCCAGTCAGCAGACTTCGACGACCACCTCAAACGCAACTTTAGGTAAATACAGGTCAATCAGATTATTTTCTCCTGGCCCTGTGGATTACAAATATGATGTGATCTGAAATAAAATCTCATCTTCTTCCTTTTACTTGACTCCTCTCATGTCCACCCTCTTCCTTCCTCTCGCTTCCCATCCCCTTCCCTACTCTGCATCTCCTCTTAGGTTTTGTGTGGTCATCAAAAAGGAGAACTACCCAGACCAGCAGCCTGCCAAGAGGCTTTCTGGCAATACCAAGCAGATCTATCGTCAGCCAGGCCACACCATCTACTTGCTGCCCACCATGGTGGTGGCCAACCTTCTGCCCTGTGACCTCAACTACTACATCAAGGGAACGTCCATCAAAGGTTCTCTGAAACCGGGGAAAGAAGCTGTGCTTCACGCTGCCGACACCTCCCAGAACATGGAACTAGGTCAGATCTTTGTTTTTGTCTGTTTAATCAAGCTTTCACTGTTTTTCCTCTGTTCCTCTGATGGTGTGCCAAGTCTTACCATCATATTGTTAATATATTCATGCATATTTTCATTAGTATGTGTGTTGTCAAGAAGTAAGTATGAATGCCTCTCCTGCTCTGTTGGATGAATAATTATAGATGTTGGAAGTCAGAAAGATTTGGTTATTGTTCAGAATCAACAGACAGGCAGAAGGTTTAATGCCTTTACGTAATACCCCCCAATATCTGGCATTTTCAGTAAGTGTATAGATAAGAGGTTGAAGTGCAACAACCGTTGCACCGTTGTGTGTAGCACTTGCCAAATTAACAGCATGGTTTAGAGAAATAACATTAGGTGACCAGTATGTGCATAAAACAGCATTCCATGGAAAATGAAATAAAACAATGAACTGGATCAACTGAATGAACTGGCTTGTTAAGAATATGATATAACTTTTTGCAGAAATAATTAATGAAATGATTTGCCACTTCCCAAAAATTAGTTTATTTTTTTTAAGGGACCATAAGCTCTGGCCAGTAAATGGACAGTTAAACCATTTGTAGCTGAGGCAGCAGTTAGCCTGTAGCTCAGTTGGCAAAAATCAGTCAGCCTTGGAACTTGGAAACCAAGTAGGCTGCAGCAGCCACGGCCAAAGATATGCCAGAAAACAGCCATTGGCTGGTGTTTATCAATCTTTGTTCTCACTCTTGACATTCTTTATGTGTCTCCTTTAGGAGTACTGCTGGAAAACTTCCCTGTGTGCAAAGAGCTTCTGATTCCTCCTGGAACTCAGAACTATGTGGTTCGCATGAGGTTGTATGATGCCAACAAGCGCCTGCTCTGCCTCACCATCCGCATCATCCTGCGAGCACAAGGGGCGCTCAAGATACTAATTTCTGCTCCCTACTGGCTCATCAACAAGACTGGTAATGTTGTCCTCATGGCTCAAAACTACAGTTATACAGATTTGTTGGTTTGCCGATATACAGGGACGATATTATGGTGGCCCTGAAGTGCAAAATAAATTAGCAAATCAGAAAACACAATGAGTAGTTGTAGAATATTTATTGTACAATTGATCCTTACTACACTGATTAATTGGGAACTGGGAAGCTGTTAACCTGAATTGATTCTAATCCGACATTTTGATTAGATTCCACACATTGTTATTGTTATTATCCATTCAATGGATGGTTTTAGTGTCCCATGATTGTCTAAAGACTGTTTCAGAGGCTTTTCCACCCTGACAAGAATACAATTCTGGGGGAAACGCTGAATTCTTGGTCAAAATGGTCAAATTTAGCGATACTGAATATCAGCATAAAATATCAGCTATTGGCAA